>CM061136.1:159777289-160067289 GCA_030789695.1 Scilla litardierei
TGATGCAGAGCATATAATTATGATCCTAAAAAGCATCATATAATACAAAAAATTGTGCTAGTTGGGATTATTCAAAAGAGTTTGAAAAGAGCCCAAAAAAGACATGTTCTTCATGGAAAAGGAAGAAGTTTTCCTTTTAAATTATCCCTAATTTATCCCCAAATGTCCCCAAATGTGCCATTAACGTCCCATATTTTATCATGATTTTTCACGAATTTTAAGGCCCATCCAAGCCCTTTTAAAACTTATTTTTAGCCCCAAAGACCCCATACTTTAAAAATAAGATGTTCTGTTTTTTCCAGCAAAAATAGCATGCGGGCATGAAGCCCGCCGTGTGGCTGCGGGCTTCCCACCCGCAGTCTCATATATATATATATATATATATATATATATATATATATATATATATATATATATATATATATATATATATATATATATATATATATATATATATATATATATATATATAATTTTAGGAAACTGAATGCTTGCGGGCCTGAGGCCCACAGCTTGGCAGCGGGCTTCATGCCCGCAGTCTATCATTTTTTTGTTTATGGGCTCAAGGCCCACGAAACTAGAGGGGGCGGTGACGGGATCTCCTTCGGTGGGGAAGACCCTGCCGGAGATGCGGTGTCCCCCCTCCGGAGGGAGGGGGGAAATGAGGCGGTCCCCCTCGCTGCCGTGCGGGGGCGTCGACGGGCTCCCCCCGCCGTTCAGGCGGGGGGGTGATGGGTTCCCCCTCCGCCGTTCAGGTCGGAGGGGGGGAGGGGTCGACGGGGAATAGCGGCAGCCCCCCGCTTCAGGCC
The DNA here is from genome assembly GCA_030789695.1 of Scilla litardierei. Taxonomy (NCBI): domain Eukaryota; kingdom Viridiplantae; phylum Streptophyta; class Magnoliopsida; order Asparagales; family Asparagaceae; genus Scilla; species Scilla litardierei. The sequence goes on from CM061136.1 coordinate 159,778,099, forward strand.
GGAAGGGCGTAGACAGTGGCGCCCCCGCTTCAGGCGGGGGGCACGGGGAGCGGCGCCCCCCCCCCCCCCCCCCGCTTCAGGCGGGGGGCGATGAAAAATAGCAGGGGCCGGCGGCAAGGCCGCCGACGATGCCGAGGGGGGAAGCCAAATTTTATTATAAATTTCAGATTTAAATCATGTTTAAAACATGATTTTTAGAGGATAAAAATCGTCGATTTAGGCGATTAGCCTTATTTCCACTCCGATTTTGTGAGATTTATGGATAAAATTATAATACGTATGATAAAAATGACATTTTTAGTGAGATTTACGTCTATATCCGTCCTCCGAATATAGCGACGGTTGAACGAAGCCTATGCGGATGACGACGCCCCCGTTGATGTGGATAACGCCGTGCGCGTGGATCTTCTGCCTTCCTTCGCTTTCGCAACAATCGATTTTTGTGTGGAAAATATTTTAGTTCGAATCTCATGCTGATAACATGTTATGAATCATCATCTGGGGGAGGAACCCCTAGCTCTTTATTTATAGCATATAGAGGAGCGTACATAGATAGGATACAAAAGATATGGGTCTATCTATAAGCTAGCCGTGATCATAACCAACTCTGGTATTATCCATTCACAACATTGGTTAATTAAGAAACCTTTAAAGTGAATTGTGATCATTATCATTAGATCATTACCCCCACAAATATAGTGAATAATGAGGTTACAACAAATCCAAATCTCAAATGCTGATTTTGTTGAAGAACTAGAAATAACACGTGCACATAATGCACATCGCCAAAAAATACTCATGAAAAGTATGATGTGCACGCGCGAAACCGAGAAGGAACGAGAAGTGTAGGTGTTTGTGGATACACAGTCTGAGGGTTAAAAGGGGGAGCAAAGTGCAATGATCTCAATGGCAAACACGTAAATATTTGGGAGGAAATGGACATTTTGGTTAGATGAAGAATCAATGACAAGCTTGCAAATAACGATAATTGGAAGGCATTAAACCCAACTCACCAAAGCCACACCCCAAAGCAAGCACAATCTCCCACCCACCCCCAAAGGGGCCCCATCATACCTAGGTGGCAAATGGTTTGTCCTACTGGATTGGTCCGAGTAGGACAAACATTATATCACATCCCTCAATTGTAATATAGATGTAAAAGCTACGATTTTTAAGTTCAAAACATGTTATTAAATTATTATTGTTAGGGATCTAAACAGATACAAATAATCTGATCTGAATTTGATACCCGGGTCATTTTTGACTAGTATGGATATCCATATCTGGCCTGCTTAAAAAACAAATACAAGTACATCTACCGATTAGCCATCTTCTGAATAGAGATACCCGAATAGCCAAATATTATCCAAATACCTAGGCATGCCTTGTTAGTAAAAACGTGATTTTTTATGTTTTTTATGTTTAAAACCCGTCTAAAATGGCTCCCGTATTAAACGGCTGTCCGTTTGAATTATTTGGAAAAATAAGCGCTTTTGTAGGGTTTGACGACAAAACGTGTTTTATTCCCGTATTGTGCATTTTATGCGTTTTAGACGCGTTTTAGGGGCACTTTTAAATCATTTTTGAACTATGATTTAATGATTATACTTTGGTTTAGTGCATGCTACATGGAATACAATAGTACTAGTCATAACCTGTGCCCGTAGGACACGATTCATTTAAGATATTCCCCTGTCAAAAACTTAGTTCCCCAAAAATTTAGCTCATCCCATGGAATTTTAGTCCCTCCCAAAATTTTTAGTTCCTCACAAAATTTAGTACCTCTCCAAAATTTTAAGGTTCTCCTCGCTAAATTTTCAATTTCCAAAAATTTTAGTTCATCCCAAAATTTAGTTTTCCCAGAGAAGTTAGTTTCTCTCAAAAATTGATAGGCAGAAATTTTTCCCCCCTCAGAAGCTTGATTCCCGTAATTTTAACCGAACAAAAAGTATTTTGGCAAATGTATCAACAAATTAATCAAATTAAAATACTCTGAAGAATCTTCATACCTAGATCTTCAAAACAAATAAATAAGAGGGTAAATGATTTTACCATGTTGAACATCATATACACTGAATATTCAAAATTAATTATTAATATACTTTAAGTTAACGTGCATGCATCACAGATTATGGATAACTAGTTAGGGTTTCTATCATGCATAACTAGTTTATACGCAGCAGAAAATTAGAAGCATACCAAGATCCATGTGTTTCAAATTGATTTGAATAGATTACTAACCTTTTTGACGATCTGAATGTGTCGGACTACAGGTGCTGCTCTAGAACGACCACCCTTAATTGGTATCCATAAGCGAACGCCACGAACAGGAATTGCGAGGGTGCTAGCTCCTTGTCCGCAATTAGGGTTTCTCTCTCTTTCGCTCGTCGCTTTTCTCAAAAACGTGAGAGATAGAATGAATCCGTAAAAAATTGAAAATCCTTTCTATATCTTATATAGAATCCCACGTTAACTCTTTAACGTATTTTAGTTACGAAAAGATATCTTTAGGATAATATCGTATATATCTGTTAACTCTTGAACACGTCTTTGTTGCACGGCGATATCTTAGGGATAATATCTTAACGAGATACAATATCTGTCAGTTAAGATATTTCGCCTTATTACGAATTTCAAATCAAATTCGAAATCATGTTTAAACCATATCCTATCCATTACGCTCTTTGTGTGCGACCCAATAGGCTCATATTAAATTGGCAGTAGGCCTAATCTCATTAGAAGCCCACAAGTCATAATTGGTCTCTAGCAAGACATTATGACTACCCAATTAATATGAATATTATTAGTCCGATATTAACCTAACCAATAGAACATGTCATAATCCTTTTGTCACACGATATCTTATTTGAAAATAAGTCATGGGCAGTGTCATACTTATATTATTCAAACATTTAATTTCTCGCTTTCTAAGTAGACTGATAAAATCAAATGACATTCATTTGAGCACGTCCATGTATTTCTTAGTCCTACTTATCGAGGGGCCCATTGGATATCTCTCTCATAGGAGAGTGACAAATTCCATCTTGTTCATTCACTTTCCTCTGCATAATTCACATCATGTTCAATCATAACATTTATGATTATCTGATTAAAGATAACGTTTGGTTTTGTCAAAACATGATGTTCCTTATGTAGGAAACTGTGATGATCTCATGTCTAAGGATTCTATGACATAACTATTATGAGATCATTTATGACACTAATCCATGTAAGGATCTCATAGCGAGTCTATCTAATACATGTTCTCCAACAAGTACATATAAGTTTGATTTGTATCACCATACATATAATTATCTCATAATTATCAACCAAACTCATATTAGTCTTAATTCATTATTAAACCTTTAACGATGAATGACTAGGGATGCTTAGAATAACATAAAACAGCTATTCAAACATTATTATAAAGAAACATGCAAGCAATAAAATAATAACAATAAGAGAACATTATTATAAATGCAAATGACATAACATAAAAGTCCAAATATTTGGCCTAGGGCAAAACCACTAACAAAATTTAGTACCGCTCCAAAATTTTAGGGTTCTCCTCGCTAAATTTTCAATTTCCAAAAATTTTAGTTCATTCCAAAATTTAGTTTTCCCAGAGAAGTTAGTTTCTCTCAAAAATTGATAGGTAGAAATTTTTTCCCCATCAGAAGCTTGATTCCCCTAATTTTAAACGAACAAAAAGTATTTTGGCAAAGGTATCAACAAATTGATCAAATTAAAATACTCAGAAGAATCTTCATACCTAGATCTTCAAAACAAATAAATAAGAGGATATACGATCTTACCATGTTGAACATCATATACACTGAACATTCAAAATTAATGATTAATATACTTTAAGTTAACGTGCATGCATCACAGTTTACATGCACGGGCAAGCGCTGCAGTCCTAATAAAAGTAAATATAATTCCAAATGAGTGCACCTTCAAACTAAATGGAGAACGTGGGTGGGAAAGGATATGCCCTAGTGCGTGGGAAAGGATATGCCCTAGTGCGCAGGAAAGTGCGCGGGAAATTGGAGAACGTGTCCTACGGCCAAGTCCTCATCACAAAGTGCGGGGTTGAGGGGTTTGTTGCTTGTTTGGTTTTTTTAAAAATGCAAAAGGTCATGCCCTATTCACAATGTCCTAGTCACAAAGCACAGTCAGCATTTTTGTCCTAGTCATATTTTGGATGACACGTAGGACAAAATTAAAAAAAGGTCGTCAATTGTATACTAGATGATCATGTCATTTTGGTTAAAACTATTAATACAATTTAAATCATAAATATAGAACTTATTTTACTTTTATTTCATATTGATATTGTTGATTTTTAAATTCATTTGGATGAATGATATCTTTACCAATATTTGTATTTTTAGTCGCGTGTTTTATCCGGGTTAAACATGATTTAACTCATTTACGTATTATTCCTGTATTACGCATATTTAACCGAATTTTTGACCAAACGTCTTTTGAAATTGATCGAATTAAACACGTTTTATTCACGTCCCGAATATTTCCCGTATTACGTATTACTAACAAGGTGCATGCATATGATTTTTATATAAATTAAAAGTCTATTTTAATGTTACAAAATGCAAAATTAAAAAAATTGTACCCACATATACATTGTAAAAGAAGTTTAAATAATTTTTCTTTCAAAACCACGATCATATTCAATATCCTGACCCAATCCGCATAGAATGCAAGGGAGCAAGAAGATCACGGGAAATGATAACAAGGAATCACAGTGCAGACGATCTGAACGGTGAGAACTAAAGAGTATGAAAGCAGCAAAGGTCTCAGTACCAATGCAGCCCCAATGAGTCAATGACAAGCAAGCATAACCTCCCCCAACACAAAGCAGCCAACGAATATCATCAGATCCAAGGACCCGTCCTCATCCCGAGCCCACTGCTCGGCGAGCCCATCGTACTATCCATCAGCCGCGGCAGCTCCTTCCTCGTTGCTTCAACGATCGTTCTCCAACGGATTGTTGGCTATGTTCAGAGAGTGAACGAGAGCGCGGCGCTTGTATGCTTCACTGGGCATCAGGTGAGGCTTGCCGTGGTGGCGGGGACCAAAGGAGGCCGTCCCCGGGGTGCGGGCGTCGCAGTTGAGACAAGCAAATGCCTCCGTTGCACTGTAAATCGACCTCTCCCGCCACGCTTGTGTGGTCTCGCTTGCAGCATCATTCAATCACTTCCAACTCCTAATTTTCGTCAAAGCCCCACTGTTCCCATCATTCAATGACTTGTCGTTGTACTGACCAGTGCAAGCAATTATCATGTATAGCGGGGATTGAAATGGGACGAGAAATTTGCTGAGACAGTGTGATGCAGTACAAAAATGGATCTAATTTAGGGCTCTGGATTTAGGGTTCAAACGGTGAAGGAAAAATAAAGAAAGGGGATGATCTAGGATTAAAGAAAAAAGAAATTAGGGTTTAATAACGGATAAGATTCGAACATCCCATCCGGGCACCTAACGCATTACTCTCAAAAATCATATAAATAAACTAAATCTGAAATCAAATTGAATTGGACCCCCATCACAAGGGATGGAAATAAGGGAGAGCTTCGGTATCAGAGTTGGAACGAGATTTTTAACAAGGAGCAGAGACAAGAGATGCAGAGAGAGAGCTGTCTTCAGATATCACACAATAGATTTAAAAAGGACGCTATGGACATAGTAGATCTGGACAAGTTTCTTCTTGAAACAGACTCGTATGACAAAAACGTTAGTTTTATTTTTATCACGGAAAAATCTTATGGGATAATTAGTAAAGCAAACAACTTTATCACCAGTGAATCACTTAAATTGAGTGGTATACCAATCCAGATATCAACCATGCAGTTGATACAGATACACCAGTCCATATGATACGGTATGATGACAAATGTCAGCCAATAAATCACATGTACATCAGCAACAGCGAATAGTATTAATCTAACTACTATTTTACCCTAAATCAGTAGTCCTCCTAATGTACCGGCATACTAGCTGATATGTCGGAAAACTTCAAACATTGTCATTAGTCTAGAAGAAGCCATCATGACAAGGGAAAACAAAGTAAAAAGTTGTGTAACTCAAAAGAGTGGCATACCTCTCAAAAGAGTGGCATAAGTCTGAGAGCTAACTACAAAAATTTATAAATGGTCAATAATATGACAATTCCATTGCTCGTAATGTATAGGACTCAATCGACATTCCCATGCATAAGATCACCCCGAAAATAAATGAATTGTGAAAATCAAACTCATTCAGATATATCTTTACCAAAAAGACTGGCTATTCCTTTCCCTGGATCCTCTTGTTTGATGAGGCATTCCCCAACTAGAACCTAAAACGACAATAGTTGGACAATTTTATAATGCGATCAAATTAACATGTATAAAGGATTGACATATTCAATCAAAGCAGATCATTTTAGGAAAGACATCGCTTCTTTACATTAGTTGAGCTTAGATAAAGCACGACGGTAGCATGCCTTATTCGCAACACCTGTTTACTCTCCGACATCATTTTGTCAAAATGCATTCTCTTCCTAACATTAGCCAGCTTTGCACGGTAAGTTGGGTGATAATGGGCTTTCAAAAACTTGGCTTAATTGTTTTCTGCAGCTTTACTAACGTCCGCCCGCTCTAAAGCTGTAACTGACAAAAGGTTTGAACAGTGATAATCACCATTGAGATGATTTGGAGACTGACTGGTCTTGTTTCTCATAAGGACCAATTTCACTCTTAACCTCATCATGTTAGTCTAAATTGAGGGACTAGAAAATGAATAATTGACATATAGAATGAAACACCTGATCCATCAATGATGAAATTACTCTGAAAAGGCAAAGAAGGACAATAATTTATATCATCATTATTACTATTGTTACTAGCATATATCTTTCAATCACTACTTATTTCCTTCCACTGTAGGAAGATTAAAGAAGGAAAATGTTACACCCAGTGTTACTGCTATCACAAGAAACCAAAATGACTGCTAATGTTTGTTCACCTACGGCACAATAAACTTGTAAGGTAGAAAATCATGTCACTTACGGCTTTAACTCCAGCATTTTGAACGTATGAGATATCTTCAGGAGTGAATAAACCTGATTCTCCAACCACCTGCAGGAAGACATTTATTAGCTATGAATAGAAGGGGGGGAACTAGGCCAAAGGACTGTGGTCCAGCGGCATTACCGCCGCTTCCAAGTGGGACCACTGGGGATCAATCACTAGTGGACGCGGAATGCGCAAGCAATGAATTCACTAAATGCATATGGATGACTAACATTTGTTCTTAAATTGCAGAAGATGAATTTGTGTAACAAATGTTAACTGCAGTAAATGAAATTGCAGAACAAATGTTTTTTTGGTTATGCCCAAAGGACATCATAGCCATGGTTGATGATTCTCTTCGAAAAATTCTTAGACCAAAAACATTGTAGACGCAAGCTACAATATTTTTATCTATCTTTCGTCCTAGAAGTTGCAGTTGAAAAATATGATGCAAAACACCAAAAATATCTCGGAATTAATCAAGAATTTATGAGGATTTTTTTGGAGATTTATTGAAGATTTTTTTGGAGCCCGACTGAAACAAGGATTTATTTAAGCACAGTCCATGAGAATTTTTCGGAAAATCACTGTGAACAGTAAGCCCAACTTTTTTCATGCGCCGCCCCGCCTGTCGTGGGCAAGAGCTGCTTGCTTGCACAAGCCCAGCAGAGCTCGAGGCCCAGCATGTGATCCCAGCTTCAAAACCACGTGCACCGCACATGAAAACAACATCGGTTTGCTGGTGAGCGAATCGCGCACAGGGAACAGGCGCGCGACGACAGCAGCAGACGCCACGCGTCAACTTCTGGTGAGATCCTGTTGGGGTCGAACAGTGATCGTTTAAGCGGGCACAGATGCAAGCGGCGACGCGGGTTCGGATTCCGAATCCAATCCAAATTCAATTCCAGACATGTTAGCTATATATACATTGTTTCAGCTATGAGTTTGATGTAATTTTTAGGAAATTTTTTCTGTAAAGTTTGTGACTACATGTAGAGAAAAAGAGGGCAAACTGAGGACCGTTGATGGGGTTTTTTAAAATGGTTCTCTGTAGTTTTTTCTCCAATTTTTAGCGGGTTTAGTTGTTTCCCGTCAACCTAACATCACAGCTTGTAATACAAATATATTGAAGCATTATTGATCTCTCCAACTAAACATACACCAAATATTGGGTGAAACAAGTATAAATATTTGGTGTCAGGTGTGTATTATTCTTTAGTTTTGCATTATCTTTCATATATATTGCATGTTGCGTTGTAGAGAATGTTGTTTGCTTTATTCGTTGTGGCAACGATCTTGGAATTTTGCAGGGCGATTTAGAGGTGATCGCCATCATCACCCTAACAAGTGGTATCAGAGCCCAACAATTGGTATCAGAGCAAAATTTGTGAACAAGTCTAAGGTGATGACAGAAAGTTTTTCTATAAAATATGGTGCAACCGGGAAGGCAATGAGTTCAAGTTCGTATGCAGGTGGCTGGCTCGTATGCGACGGTTGGAGAAACACATTACAAGAATGAAAAGTTCAATGGCAAGGAAAACGTTGAGATATGGCAATACAAGATGACGGCTATCTTGAAAAAGTATCATGTCCACCGGATGTTGTACGAAACGGAGATTTTACCAGCAGATATCTCGAAAAGGGAGAAGATGGAGATGGAGTACTTGGCGATGACAACTATCCAGCTCCACTTATCAGACGATGTGATCTATAAGGTGCCAAAGGAGACTACGATCAAGTGATTATAGGAAAAGAAGATGTATCTGAAAAAGTCACTCACCAACAGTCTAATCTTGTTAAATGGTTTCACTTTCAAGATGTGAAACGTGATCTCATTGGAAGTTCACCAGGATACCTTCAATGGATAAGTGATGAAGATGATGTCCATTGGATTGATTGTAGAGGCATAGCACGGGACGATGAGTCGGCTCCTGTCGTTACCAGCGGGATACACAACATTTGTCAACACCATGGTCTACAGTCGGAGTACTCTCAGTCCTAAAGATGTGAAGGTGGGACTTTACAGTGAAGAGTTGTGAGATCAGATGGCAGGAGTTAGTTTGAGCAAAGAAGTTTCAGACAGCTAAGGCCTGCTTGCTTCGAGCGAAGAAACGCGCGAGGTGGCAACAAGAGAAGATCAAGATCGAAGGCCAGAAGCATAGAATATCATATTTGCAAGAAGCTAGGACATTGAAAGAGAGACTGTCCAGAGAGAAGAAACATAGACAAGGAGAATATGCCAGCACCGCCATTAGTTACAGTTGTGCAGACGGAGGACATGCGGAGCGATGAGGCCATCGATGTGCTCACATCAAGTCCTTTAGACAGTACAAAATCATGCTTGTGTCATGGATTCAAGGGCATCGTTCCACATAACACCAAAGAGTACTTTCATACCTACCAGATGAAGAATAATGGATCAGACTTTATGGGCAACAATACAGAGTGCAAAGATGTTGGAGTTAGTTTGGTAAGGATCAAGATGTTCGATGACATGTGATGCGTACACTCACAAATGTGTCATGTTCCAGAGCTGATGAAGTCATTGATTTTTTAGGGGCGTTGGATTCCATGCGTTGGAAAGTTATGATAGAGAAGGAATCTCTGAAGATATCGAATGGATCAATAATGGTGATGAGTGGAGAAAAAGTCAGGAACTTATATCTGCTGAAGGAGACGACAATCATATAAGATTCCAGCATTGGAGTTGAGAGTTCGCAGGAGACTGATTAGATCAAGCTATGGCATCTCAGACTTGGACATGTCGTGAAGAAAAACTTACAATCTTTAAGGAAGCGTGGTTTGATCAAAGGGGTGAACTTTAAGGAGCTTGAGTTTTGTGAGGATTGTCTATGGCAAACAAATGAAAGTTAGTTTCGGTAAGGGAAAGTATGACACAAGATGGATTCTTGAGTATGTTCACACCGATATTTGGGGTCATGTACCAGTTCACTCTCTAGGTGGAGCTTGTTACTTCATATCGTTCATCGATGATTTCTCCTGAAAAGTATGAGTATATGTGATGAAGGAAACGTCAGAGGCATTTGGAAAGTTCAAAACGTAGAAGACCATTATGGAGAGTCAAACAAGGAAGAAGCTGAAAAGGCTGAGATCCATCTATGGTAGCGAGTTTACTTCTTCTAAAGTTTAAGGAATTCTATGCGGAGTATTAAGTAAAAAGGCATTTCACTACATTAGGAGATCCACAGTCGAATGAAGTTGCCGAGCGGATGAATAAAAAACTTCTAGAGAAGACAAGATGTCTCAGATTTACATCGGGTTTGTCGAAGGTGTTTTGGGCCGAAGCTATATCAACCATAACTTGATAAACAGAATTTCATTTTCAGCTATCAACTGGAAAATTTCAGAGTTTGGACAAATAATCCATATGATTTAGATCATCTTTAGGTGTTTGTATGTCCAACTCATGTTCACGAGGAAAGTGACATATTCGACGCCAAGAGAAGGAAGTGTGTCTTGTTAGGATACATGGATGGCGTCGATGATTATGAACTTTGGAGTCTAGATGCAAGGAAGATATTGATTGATCGACATGTGACATTTGATGAATCGACGATGCTACAAAAGAATGGTTCAGAAAGTATCGAAACAGGTTGATACAAGGAAGTACCAAACAAAGTGAATGCACTTATTCCAAATCACATGATCGGCAGAGATGTTGGTCAAAGAAAAGCAGTTGATGGGGAGAATCCACATAAGGTTACAACTACTGGTAGCGATGGTAGTGTGAGTTCTAGTCGAGGTGGAGATCCTAGAGTTACTGTGGAAGACTATTGCTAGCAGAGTAGGACGACGCGCCGTAAAGGCACCAGCTCGCTATGAGGACTACATGAATTTGGCTTATACATTGCATGCACATGGAAATCCTATTGCGGTGAATGCATTGAGTTTGAATGCAAACTCAGGGTGGCTGTGTGCTAGGAAAAGTGTCGACATATTAATGCGTACCAAGAAAATTCCGACTATAGACAGGTTGGCAGTGAAGGTCAACGGCAAAGTTTGAGCGACACTCAAACTTATTTTCCTAGACGAGGCGTTATGGTGTCATGAGGTGGCACAGAGAGATTACTATAGGTTTTACTTCAGGTATGGATTCATGAGATACGATGAAATCGGAATTTCTCCTTCAAAAAGGGATTCGTTGGACACTCGGTTAATTGGTGATGCTTAGTGTAAAGCTCACTAGTCAAATGCACTGGCCTCATGACGAGATGATTTATTTTTCGAATATGGAGGATATAGAGTTTTGGCTTGGTTTGGACTTTATGGTATGCTTGTATCAAGGGGTAGTGTTGAAAAATATGATACAAACCACCAAAAATATCTTGATATTAATCTAGGATTTATAAGGATTTTTGGAGATTTATTGAAGCCCCAAATAATGATTTATTGAAACCCAGATCATGAGAATTTTTTGGGAAAATCACTGTGAACAGTAAGCCCAGCTTTTTCGCGACCCATGGGCAGGTGGCCCGCAGACGAGCGGGCAAACAATACTCGCTTGCACAGGCCCAACGTGCGAGCCCAGCTTCGGAACCACGTGCGATGCACGTGAAAGCCACATCAGCTTGCAGGCGATCAGAGTGCATGCACGTGCAGTGCTTGGGCCCACTGCGGCAGCAGATACCACGCGTCGATTTCTAATGAGATCCCGCTGGTATCAAATGGTAATCGTTTAAGCATGCATGGATGCGGGAGGTGATGCGGGTTCAGATTCCGAATCCGATCGGGATTCAATTCCAGACCCATTAGCTATATACATTGTTTTGGCCTAGGTTTTGCTGCGGATTCTTGAGCAAATTTTGAGTGGATTTTTCTGTAAATTTTGCGGCTACCTGTGGAGAGATGGCAAACTGAGGGATATGGGTGGATTGTTTTGAGAGATTTCTCCATAGTTTTCTTATCCGATTTTTTAGCAGGTTTGGTCGTTTCCCTTCAACCAAATGACATACCTCGTAATTCAAAGATATTGAAGCATTAGTGATCTCTCTAACTGGACATACACCAAATATTGGGTGGAACCAATATAAATATTTGGTGTCAGGTGTGTATTATTATTATTTTGCGTTATCTTTCATACATATCGCATGGTACGAGTTTTGTAGAGAGTCGTTTGCTTAGTTTGTTGTCACAACAATCTTGGAATTCTGTGAAACGATTGAGAGATGATCGCCATCATCTCCTTCACAAGTGGTATTAGAGTTCAACACTTGCATCATGCAAAACATGAAGCATGGGAAATCATGCTTCAAGAGGAAATGAATGATGCATTATTTAATATGAATTACATAAGAACAGATAACTAAAACAGACCTTAAAGCCTGATCTCTGGCCAACAGATGACATGGTTTATGCTACTTTAAATATACTTATTTTTGACTAGAATAGATTAGTTATCTATGAGTTCTTAATTGATTAGTAATCATCAAAATGACATTCCAATTATAAGTTAAATATACTTATGTAGTGTTGAGCGATTGGTTATGAGTTCTTATTTGATTAGAAAACTAATTAAAGCATAAATCAGTTAGACTATTATTTTTAAATTATTTATACTAAAAAATTCTAAATTGATTACTTAATTAACATAATAGAAATAACTTGAGAACAGACAAGTGAAACTGGCTGTAAATATTCAGTGGTGTCAAATTCTTGCAACGTTGTATTTCTACTAAGAAGTTTTAAATGGATTGATTAATTAATTAACATAATAGGCATCACTTGAGAATGGACAAGTGAAACTGGCTGTAAATCTTCAGTGTTTTCAAATTCTTGCAACAAGGTTAATAGATGTTGTGACTGATAGGATTTAGGTAAAATTAGGGCAAAAGAAGGTATTTTTATTGATAATAGACCTATATCTCACAACGACACGCCTTCAATTCAAGAAGAAGACTAGTTCTCTCCCAATTATCTAAGGCCTATAATAAACTACTATTCTCTCACAATATACCAATTAAAAACCCTAATGGCATCTTCCTTCTTATTTAAACAAAAATCCTCACTAATTTGGTAATTAGCCGAAAAGATTAAATTACCATTTCCTTATGTTTTTACAATGTCGCCTATAGGTGATAATCGGCCTACATTACTCCCCTCTCAACGAGATTCCTTGTCCTCATGGTGGAATTCCGAAAACTATTGCTGGATTGCTGGATTGCGCTAAATGGCTATCACGTCGCTTTATATTCTGAAAGGTCCTTCCATTAGAATAATACTCATTCGGTACTTGAACCCCCTTGACGTACTCATTTCAATTTTGAAGGTTTTAGCATTGCTTCCATGTCATCTGTTAAGGTCGGCGGTAAAGATGAAGAAGGTGTGTGATCATCAATTGCTTGGCAGAGCTGTGAGACAGAATACTAAATATATAGTAGATGTTGACGATAATTTCAAGCGATAAACCACCATTCCAATCATTGCATCGATCTTGTAAGGCCCAAAATACCTTGACGCTAACTTTTCATTTCTCATGTGTGCCAAAGAACTCCAGTGATAAGGCCAGAGCTTCAGATAAACCTAGTCGCCCACTGCAGACTACGCATCCCTCATGTGGTCATCCGCTTGTTTCTTCATGACCTGTTACACCCTCGTTAAATGTCGCTTCAGCTCTAACACCATATTACTCTCCTCCAAATACTGCTCAGCATGTAACACCGGTGTGTAACTGTCTAAGCAGTTAAGTCGGTGAGTCGGCAACGAGTCGGCCAAGCACCGACTGATGACTAGTCGAACGAGTCGGTGACTAGTCGACGACTAGTCGCACCCAGATAACATACTTTATTTCATGTAACAGATGTTGCTTCTTTTTTTAGGTTTGTACTGGGCATATAATTTTCCAGCTTAGATAAATTCTTAGAAAATTCACAATTTTTTTAATCTTTTTCCTGCATATTATTGCAGATACTGTCATATTAGAGTTCAATCAGTATACACCTGGTTCGCGATGGATGCGGACAACCATCAGTCGAAAGGATCATAGGGAAGCAGGCAATGAGACAGTTGAATTCATGATAGAATCAGGAAACTATACGCCAAAAATGAGATCTCTATATGGAAACGGATGTGGTCAGTCGTAGTTTTAGAGTGAACATTTTCTAGAGTTCATTACTGATGGTCATCTGCTGAAAATCTCTTGGTGGGGAGAGTTTCAAAGCCTTCTTGGCATCCTCTTGGAATTCAACTCGATCCACTGTGAATGTTTTGATTACCACGAAGTTAGAACGGGAGAAACAATTTTTCCTCTTGTATTTTGATTGTATGAAAAAGTCGGCCTAAGTCGGACCAAGTCGGACCAAAAGTCGGACCAAATCGGTCAAAAAGTCGGACCAAGTCGACGCCTAGTCGGTGTCCGACTCACCTCCCGACGTTTGAAAATTTTCAAGTCGGTCATTCACCGACTCTCAACTAGTCGGCGCCTCGATAGCATAGGTAACTGTGACCATAAGTACGGACGATCTCGGCCGTATAAGATCTTAAAAAGGGTGGCCTGGGACACCGTGTAATATGAAGTGTTGTACCAATACTTTACCCAAGCTAACCATCTCTCTTATTGTTTCGGCGTCTCAAACACAAAACACCACATATATGTCTTTATACTCCGATAAACCACTTTCATTTGATTGTTCGTTTAAGGGTGATATGTCGTACTCCGTTTTAGAATTGTCACATGCATCCTGAACTCCCTCCAATAATGGCTTAAGAATATATGGTCACAATCAAACACTATCGACTCCAGAATCTTATGCAAGCGCACCACCTTCCACGTAAAAACGGTTGCTACAGTCACAGTAGTGTACGAGTGTCGAAGAGCCACAAAATGCACAGATTTGCTGAGGCGGTCTATCACAACAAAAATGACAGAGAAGCATTCTGATCGAGACAACCTTTCAATGAAGTCCATCATGGCTTCGTCCCAGACCAGTTCGACAAACCCAAAGGCTACAACAGTCCTCCATGCACCATGGTCATGTATTTATGACGTTGGCAGACACCACAACTAGCGATTATTTCTGCCACATCCTTCTTAATTCCCAGCCACTACAACTCCATTGCCAAGCACGGTATGTTTTAAGGACCGCGGCGTGTAATGACCCATATTTTCCTATAAGAATATTTGGTAGTTTTTCTATATTTTTCCCAATTCTTCTTTCCGTTTTCTTCTCTTTACTTTTCTCTTTCGTTTACTTTCTCCTTAGCCCAACAAACCCAGCCCATAAAACCGACCCACTCTCTTCGGTTAACCCAATACCCATTTTAACAACTAAACCCTATTTTTCTTTTTCCACTTCATCTAAAAACTGAGCTCTCCTCCAAACAGATCGGACTGCCTCTCCACTCATCTGAATGAAACCCTAGCCTAATCTGAGAGTTGTTGCCTCCTCCGAGATTTGCGATTCGAAAATGGAATCCCTACCCAAGACGATTTCCGCTTCTACCTTTTTCGCATTTCTTTCTCTATTTATAACCGATGACTATTTTCTATGGGTTTATGCGAGAACTTATTCTCCCTTCTTCAAATTTCTGTTGATCGATTGCCTTCTTGGGGGCTTCTGATTATTTACTGGATTATTTTGGATTTTCTCGAGCCTTGTTGGTGAACGGTAGACCCTATTTACTATGTGCTTTCCGTTATTTTCTTTTCATGTGTTTGATATTATTGAAGTAAATTTAATTCATAAATGATTGTTGGGATATTATGGAAAATATCGAAAATGGTGATTTATAGAAATTACTTTGAGGTACTAGTCCCTTTGAGGATTTAGTTGTCAGCACCCTTGCTATTGTCCTGTATATTTTCTTAGCACCCTTGTTATTGTCCTGTATATTTTCTTCTTTGATCTGATGCACTGCGGGCCGCCTAGATGAGGAGTTTCGGTCAATTTTTGGCTCCGCTGGCACTGTTGTTTGGGAAGTTTTGCTTGCGAGTTTTAGGGTTTAGGTCGTGGCCTTATCTGGTTGTTGGCATGACCTTCAATTCTTTTCCTTAAGATTGTTGCTCTTCTTAGACGTAGTCTTGACCTGATCTGCTACCGATCCGATCTGATCTGTTGATGCATATCCGACTTGTTGATGTTGCTCTGTTGTTACCGACATGTTCTGTTGCTACCGACCTGTCCCTCGGTTGCCGATCTGTTCTTGGGTTGCTCTTGTTTTTGGTCTATCCATCTCTAGGTTTGGCTGAACAGTGAGATTTATTTAGATATGTGCCGACCATGAATCTGATCCCAATAGTATTTTTCTTCCTTTTTAAATAATTTATTTACAGTTTTGAAACTTAAATTTGTGTTGGAGTGAATCACATAGCTGTAATTGATAGCCGAACTATTTTAAAGCAGAAATTGACTATTTTAGAACTGTTAAAAGTTAATGACTAAATTATGTGTAATGTTGTGCAAAATAATTACATTACTATTGAAACATTGACTGTTGGAATGATTGCTATGGACACGAGTTTTTGTGCATGACTCTATCTACATAATTTAGGAAAATTAGAAAACAGACATTGAGAACAAATGAAATAGAAATTAAACCGGACTGACTTGACACACTGGATTTGGAGAACTCATAATTAAAAGGTAGAACGAGTGACTAGGACCATGCTCTTGACTGACTTGATAGACCGCTCTACTGTATTCGACTAGGTCCCCTTACCGTATTTGTTTGGACCATGGATCTAAGGCCCGAGTGAGCTCGCTCGTGGTACGACGTGGCTTTCAACTTACTCTTCGCTCTTTTCATTGAGTCATAATATGGACATTAATAATTAAACGTTTAAGGAAATCTCAAATTGATAATTAATCGTTATTTTGGTAGCCTTCTTCACCTGTTTACACTTAGTCTTTACACTTAGTCTGTAACTGTTGTGTTAGTGATAGGCTTGAATGTTAATGATATAATTGAACGATATTGTAAATATCGTCTACATTATTGTTTCAAATTTGTTGTTTTCACCAAGTGACGAGTAAGCCTACGAGGAGTCACCGGCATACGAGGAGACAGATTTTCACGTGGAGAACGCAGACTTTTGAGACTAGGATTAGTGAGGAGAGTCTTATTTATTTTAATTAGCATGTTCTTATATTTCTGCCAGAATGAGAAAGATGGTAGTTGCTTTCTTTTCAGTATATATCTGTATCCTCTTGGAGTTCTTTTATAATATTTTATGCTTTGGTACTTGCAAGGCCTGTATATATAAAAAAGAAATTGTAATGACACTCGTCCATGTGGCGTTACAAGTGGTGGATCATGCAGGTCCACACAATCACCTCGTGAACAGTATAGAATAAACAGAAAATACGTATAAAATACTTAGTCAAACTGACATCTCTTTGAAATACAAAATGTCAAAGGCATACCATCGTCGTGGACGTACAACTAGGAATAATTCAATCATCGTCAACGAGAAGATGGCATGAGAACAAGGCGATGGGAGTGGGTCTGACACCATCAACGATATCGACAACACCGTCAACATCCTCCATGACAAAGTTGACAACGGCAATGACAGTAACGTCAACAACAATGAACAACCTCCACTGAGCAACCAGATATTAGATCAGACCCTACGAGAAATGATCCAGGCTGTAGAACGGGAGCCCAAGCGTGAAGGAAGGGTACATCAATTTCGATCACTGCGCCTACCGACCTTTAAAGATGAGAGGACCCTCTTGAGGCAGGAAAAATGGTTGCACTACACCAACGACATGCTGAAAGCAGCACGGTTGCATTAGACTCGTGGGTAGATATGGCCAGGCTGCAAATGACCCAAGATGCCAGAGCGTGGTGGGATTTCGAGGAAGATCGACTGGTATAGACGATCACATGTGACACCTTCAAAGAGATCGTTAATGCTCAGTATTTCTCATCGAAGGCAAAAAGGGAGATGCATGCACAATTCATGAATATAGGGCAGGGCTTCAGTACAATGGAACAGTACAACACTGAGTTTTCTAGGCTCAACAGGTGCGTTTCAACATATGAAGTTAATCTGTATGATGTATGTATTTTATTAACACGTTTTGCAGGTTTGCGAAGAATATGGTATCCGATTCATTAGACATAGATCGGTGCTTCCAGGAAGGCTTAAACATCAAAATTCAGGAGCAGCTAGTTGGATTCAATTTAAAGACCCATACAGGAGTACTCTCCGCAGCTCAAAGCTACGAATATGTTCAGCGGAAGGAAAAATGACAGCAACCGGTGATTGCCCCTCGAAGACGACAACCTCCAACTTCTAATCGACGGGCACTCTGACCAGTTCAGCAGATACAATTCAAGAGGCCGGCCCCACATCAACCACAGCAGTGCCGAACACAGCATGTATGCCACTACTGCAATAAGACAAAACACATCAAGCCAGAGTGCCGATATCTTCTAAACCAGTGCCTGATTTGCGAAGCAGATGACCACAGTGCCAGAAACTGCCCACAGAGGGGGAAGCGACAATCGGCCACAACACCAACAGTTGCACCAGCTACAGCACCGGCAGGAAACACTTATCGTGGACCCCCACCGAAGCGGAAAGGATTCTAACAAGCTCCACCACCTAGGCGTCAAACATTTACCACGACGACAGAGGAGGACAACGCTACGAGCCAAGTCATCATAGTTACGAATTGGCAATATTCATTCGGTTTGCTATGTTAAATACCGTGTGCTTAGACTTAGTTTTCACGACCATATGAATCGTGCTAGTATCTAGTAGACCCGGCCTTACACTTTTTGACTCGAGAGCTTCTAACTGTTTCATGGCGGCACATTTTGTCAACCAACACACTATTTCCATTTCACCCCACTTTCGGCTGGGACGTCAACACGAGCAGCGGTGTGTTGAAGACGAGAGGACCCTCTTGAGGCAAAAAAATGGCTGCGCTACATCGACGTGTTGAAAGCAGCACGATTGTGCTAGACTTGTGGATAGATATGGCTAAGCTGCAACTGACCCAAGATGTCATAGCGTGGTGGGATTTCGAGGAAGACTGACTGGTATAGCTGATCACTTGTGACACCTTCAAAGAGATCGTCAATGCTCAGTATTTCTCATCGAAGACAAAAAGGGAGATGCATGCACAATTCATGAACATGAGGCCGGGCTTCAGTATAATGGAACAGTACAACGCTGAGTTTTCTAGGCTCAACAGGTGCGTTTCAACATATGAAGTTGATCTGTATGATGTATGTATTTTGTTACCAGGTTGTTTTGCAGGTTTGCGAAGAATATGGTATCCGATCTATTAGACAGAGATCGGCGCTTCTAGGAAGGCTTAAACATCAAAATTCAGGAGCAGCTAGTTGGATTCAAGTTAAAGACCCATACAGGAGTACTCTCCGCAGCTCGAGACTACGAATATGTTCAAAGGAAGGGAAAAATGAGAGCAACCGATGATTGCCCCTCGAAGAAGACAACCTCCAACTTCTAATCGACAGGCGCTCCGACCAGTTCAGCAGACACAATTCAAGAGGCCTGCCCCACATCAACCACAACAGTGCCGAACACAGCATGTATGTCACTACTGCAATAGACAAAACACATCAAGCCAAAGTGCCGATATCTTCTAAACCAATGCCTAATTTACGGAGCAGATGACCACAGTGCCAGAGACTGCCCACAGAGGGGGTAGCAATCATCGGCCCCCAGCACCGACAGCTGCACAGCACCGACAGGGAACACTTATCATGGACCCCTACCGTAGCGGAAAGGATTCTAGCAAGCTCCACCTGGGCGTCAGACATTTACCACGACGGCAGAGGAGGACAACACTACGAGCCAAGTCATCATAGTTACGAATTTGCAATATTCATTCGGTTTGCTATGTTAAATATTGTGTGCTTAGACTTAGTTTTCATGACCATATGTATTGTGCTAGTAGCTAGTAGACCCATCTTACACTTTTTGACTTGAGAGCTTCCCACTGTTTCATGGCGGCACGTTTTGTAAACCAACACACTATTTCCATTTCACCCTCACTTTCGGCTGCGACGTCAACACGAGCAGCTGTGTGTTGAAGACGCCTAATGGGTATCCTGGTTGCCCCGTGGTTATTTGCAGATGGGAGCTTTACGCTGACTTTTTAGTAATCAAGATGCCAAGCTTCGATGCCACGTTTGGGATGGACTGGCTAGGAATCTTTCATGCCACGATTGATTACCGACACAGGAGAGTAGTGTTCAAGATTTCGAACCATCCAAGATTAAAGTTCGTCAGCAGAAGCAGATCAGAAAGACCAGTCAAGTACAGAGCCAGATTCACAGAAGATGTAGTAGCTGCTATTGATGTTGTACCAAAGAACCAAAGATAGTGTGAAAGTTTCTGGACGTATTTTCGGATGATCTTTCGGGATTACCTCCTGATCGCGCTGTGGAGTTCACGATTGAATTAGTGTCAGGAGCCCAACATTACTCTAGAAACCCTTATCGTATGGCGTCATCCGAGTTGGAAAAAGTACGAACACATATGAACGATCTTTTGCAGAAAGGTTGGATACGACCCAGCACATCATCATGGAGAGCACTAATATTGTTGGTAAAGAAGGATAAATCCATACGAATGTGTGTCGACTACATAGACTTAAACAAAGTGACAGTAAAGAATAAGTACGCCTTCCATGCATCGACAATTTATTTGACCAACTTAGGAGATCGAGCGTCTTTTTGAAGTTAGACCTAAGGAGCGGTTACCACAAGCTGAAGCTTAGGCCGAAGGACATTCATAAGACGGCATTCAGCACCAGATATACACAGTACAAATTCCTGATAATGCCGTTTGGAGTGACCAATTCACCAGCGGTATTTAGGAACCTTATGAACCAGGTGATGTACGAGTATCTAGATAAATTCGTAATGGTCTATATTGATATATTGGTGTATTCGAAGAGCGACCAGGAGCACACATCACATTTGAGGACAGTCCTAGTAACCTAGAGACGACGCCAATTATATGCTAAGTTTAGCCAATATGAGTTTTGGGAACAATGTGGGTTTTCTAGGTCATGTGTCAGGAGAAGGAATTTCGATAGATTCAAAGAAGGTATTTGCCGTTCAAAAGTGACCAGCTCATAAGACAGTGTCGAAGCTTCAGAGTTTTCTAGGATTAGTTGGCTCTTACAAAATGTTCATTCATGACATTTCGAAGATTGCTGTGCCCTTGACCCGATTGACACGGAAGGACGTAATGTATGTTTGGTTGAAGGCTTGTAAAGAGGCGTTTCAGGAGCTAAAGAGGAGATTAACTATCGCACCAGTGCTTATTGCTTCAGATCGGACGAGATGATTTAAGGTATTCTGCGACGCATCCGGTAAAGGTCTTGGATGTGTACTTCATCAACATGACCGGGTTGTAGCTTCTGCATCAAGACAGCTGAAGAACCATGAGAAAAACTATCTCACCCGTGACCTGAAGTTGGCAATCGTTATTTTGCCTTGAAGATTTAGAGACATTTTCTGCTCCGTGAGCATGTGAAGGTATACACTGACCATCAAAGTTTGAAATACATCTTCACTCAAAACGACCTCAACAGGCGATAGCGGTGATGCGTTGAGCTGATGGCAGACTATGACGTTGACCTTCAATACCACAATGGGAATGTCAATGGCATACCAAATGCATTGAGTCGATTTCCAACGGTACTGACCCTTACGACTCGGTAGAGACTCCAACAAAAGATTCGAGAGATAGATATAGATGTGATTCTACCAGGGCTGACGTCATTGATGAACCTTCAGATACAGTCCCCCTTGGTAGACAGGATCAAGACTGTGCAGACAGGTGATACAAAACTACAGAGGATCAGAGAGTTGGTGATGGCTGGACAGAGACCGGAGTTAAAATAACATGCGGGCGGAATCTTAAGGTTTAGCAACAGACTTTGTGTACCGTCTGGTGTTGTTAAAGAGGAACTATTGCAGGAAGCTCATAGTTCGCGGTATCCATTCATCCAGGCGGGACTACGATTTATAAGGATTTGAGGCAACACTATTGGTGGCACGGGATGAAAAGAATCGTTGATGGAGCGTGATTAAGTGTATAATCTGCCAGCAGGTGGAAATGACAACACATCACGATGGACTTCGTGACTGACCTACCCAAGAGTAAGAAGCATATGACGCCATTTGGGTGATTATGGATCGATTAACAGAGTCAACACACTTCATTCCTTTCAGATTAGGCCAGTCTACAGAGATTCTTGCCAAGAGATCTAAGGAAGAGGTTGTGAGATTGCACGGGATTCATATGAGCATAGTTTCAGACATGTACACTTGGTTTACATCTCATTTCTGGAAAATCTTATAGAAGAATTTGGGCACTCACTTGAATTTTAGTATAGCATATCACCCTCAAACAGATGGACAATCAGCGCGCACAATTCAGATTCTGAAGGTCTTGCTGTGAGCGTGTATGTTAGACTTCAAGAGGTCGTGGGAAAATCATCTACACCTCGTGGAGTTCGCGTACAACAATAGTCACTAGGCGATCATTGGAATGGCGTCGTTTGCGGCGTTATATGTAAGAAAGTGTCAGTCGCCTTTGAGCTGGGACGATGTTAGCGATCGGGAGTTGATGGGACCCGAAATGATAATCAAGGTAGTTGACGTAGTGCAAACAGTCAGGAAGAAGCTACAGTTGGCACAGTATAGGTACAAACATTGGGCCGATTCGAGACACCGAAATCTGGAGTTTCAACCAAGAGACCAGGTCTTTATGAAGCTTTCACTGAATCAGTGTTAGATTCAGTTTGGTCGGTGAGAAAAGCTTAGTCCACGTTACGTTGGACCCTTCAACGTGTTTGAGCTAGTTGGAGAAGTGGCATACAAGATTGCACTGCATCCATCCTAAGAAGAAGTGCATAATATATTCCACATATCTCAGATACGTAAGTATGTGGGTGATCCAGTGCATGTAGTAGACTATTCAGAGATTTTAGTACGTCCAGACTTGACGTATGAGCAGCAACCCATGGAGAATGTCTATCGACAGCAGAAGGCTTTGAAGAACAAGACTGTTAATCTGGTAAAGATGTTGTGGCATCGTAACGCGCCGATAGACTCCACTTAGGAACGAGAAGAAGAGATGAAGGACCGCTACCCTTATTTATTTGAGTCATAGTTCTTCCCATTCCCGAGAATGGTTTGCAAGGGGGAAAGAATGTAATGACGTATATTTTCCAATAAGAATATTTGGTAATTGACGGAAATTTTTGTAAGGGGGAATGATGTAATGACCCATATTTTCCTATAAGAATATTTGGTAGTTTTCTTATATTTTTCCTGATTCTTCCCTTTTTCTTCACTTTACTTCTCTTTATTTTACTTTCTCCTTAGCCCAATAAGCTCAGCCCATAAAACCGACCCACTCTCTTCGGTTGACCCAGTTTAACAACTAAACCCTGATTTTCTTTTCCCATCTCATCTAACAGCCGAGGTCTCCTCAAATCAGATCGGACAACCTCAACTCTCATCCGAACGAAACCCCAGCCTAATCCGAGCGACGCCGCCACCTCCTCCAAGTTTTTTGATTCGAAAACAGAATCCCTACCCGAGACGATTTCCACTTCAACCCTTTTTCATATTTCTTTCTTTATTTATAACCGATGACTATTTTCTAGGGTTTTAAGGAAAAACTTCTCTCTTCAAATTTCTCTTGATCGATTGCTTTCTTGGGGCTTTTGATTATTTGCTAGATTATTATTGGATTTTCTCGGCCTTCGTCAGTAAGTGGTAGACCCTATTTACTCTGAGCTTTCCCTTATTTCGTTTTCATGCGTTAGATATTATTGAAGTAAATTTAATTCATAAATAATTGTTGGGATTTTGTGGGAAATATTAAAAATGATGATTCATAGAAATTACTTTGATGGATTTATCCCTTTGATGATTTACTTATCGACACCCTTTAGTTCTAGCGATCCTCACCGGTTTCCAACATATTTTCTTCTTTGATCTATGCACTGTATGCGGCCTAAATGACGAGTTTTAGCCAATTTTTGGCTCGGATGTGGCTGTTGTTTAGGAAGTTTTGCTTTTGGTTTAAGATTTAGGCAGTGGCCTTATCGAGTTGTTGGCCTTTAGTTCTTTTCCTTACGATTGCTGCTCTTCTTAGACACAGTTGTGACCTGATCTGTTACCGACCCAATCTGTTGTTACTGGCCTAATCTGTCACCAAACTGACATGTTGTTACTGACCTGATCTGTTAACGACCTGAATTGTTCTTACTGACATGACTTGTCACCGACCTGATCTGTTGCTGCTAACCCGATCTGTCACTGACATGATCTGTTGCCGACCTGATCTGTTGATGTCGACCTGTTCTGGTTGCCGACATGTCCCTGTGTTTTCGATCTGTTCTTGGGTTGTTATTGTTGTTGGGCTATCTGTCTCTATGTTTGGCAGAACAGTGAGATTTATTTAGATATGTGTCGACTATGAATCTGATCTAGAGAGTATTTTCCTTCCTTTTTAAATAATTTATTTTCAGTTTTGAAACTTAAATTTGCTTGTTGGATATTTGTTTTGGAGTGAGTCGCATAGCTAACTTGTAATTGATAGCCGAACTATTTTAAAGCAAAAAATGACTGTTTTAGAAGGATTAAAGTTAATGACTAAATTATGTGTGTAATGTTGTGCAGAATAATGACATTACTATTGAAACATTGACATGTTGGAATGATTGATATGGACACAAGTTTTTGCGCTTGACTCTATCTACATAATTTAAGAAGATTAGAAATGGACATGGAGAACAAATGAAATAGAAATTGAACCGGACTGACTTGACACACGGGATTTGGGGAACAAATAATTAAAAGGTAGAACGAGTGACTGAGACTATGCTCTTGACTGACTTGATAAACCCCTCTAATGTATTCGACTAGGTCCCCTTACTGTACGTGTTTGGACCATGGATCTAAAGCGTGGGGGAGCACGTCCTTGGTGCGAGGTGGCTTTCAGATTACTCTTCGCTTTTTTCATTATGAGTCCTAATATGGACAATAATAATAAAACATTTAATGAAACTGGGAATTGATAATTAATCGTTATTTTCGTAGCCTTCTTCACCTGTTTACACTTAGTCTGTGACTGCTCTAGTACTGGTAGGTTTGTATGTTAATGATAGAACTGAATGTTGTTGTAAAATCGTCAACTTTATTATTTCAAATGTGTTGCTTTCGCCAGGTGACGAACAAGCCTACGAGGAGGCAACGGCATACGAGGAGACAGATTTCCCCGTGGAGAACACAAGCTTTTGAGACCATGAAATAATTAGCATGTTCTTATATTTCTGTCAAAATGAGAGAGAGGTAATTGCTTTCTTTTCAGTATATGTATCTGTACCCTCTCAGAGGACGAATAAAGATATTTTATTTTATAATATTTCATGCTTTTGTCTCTATTTTGTTTTCAACGATAACTGCAAGACCTGCATATATAAAAAAGAGATTGTAATGGCACCCGTACATGGAACATTACACAGAATGTCCTCCAATGACGCTCACATGAAACTACCATAGAAACATCAGAATATGGGTAGATGTTTGATGCAATATGAGTCGTCCATCACTGATATAACAATCGATGTCGTTTTATGAGTAGCATGGGTACTCCATCGAACCATGCAATAGGGTAGCATAAATCTTTGCTAAGCCCTCATCAGCCTTAATTATAACAAGGTTCCCAATCGAACACGACGGGAACAAATAGAGATGTCAACTGTGGTTCCTCCCCGTTTGGAGAGGACATCCGCCTTCTTGTTCTCCAACCTCGGTCTGTATTGAATCGCAAATTTATATTCCGGTAGCATAGAAAGGCAACGTTAGTGTTTCTCCGTCACCCTATGATGTTGTAAAATCATCTACTTTATTGTTTCAAATTTGTTGTTTTCGCCAAGTGACGAACAAGCCTACGAGGCATCGACATACGAGGAGACAGATTTCCCGTGGAGAACGCAGGCTTTTGAGACCATGATTAGTGGGACTTATTTATTTTAATTAGCATGTTCTTATATTTCTGTCAGAATGAGAGAGGTAGTTGCTTTCTTTTCTGTATATGTATCTGTATCCTCTCAAAGGACGAATAAAGATATTTTATTTTATAATATTTCATGCTTTTGTCTATATTCTGTTTTCACCGATAACTACAAGACCTACATATATAAAAAAGAGATTGTAATGGCACCCATACATGGAACGCTACACGGAATGTCCTCCAATGACGCTCACATGAAACTACCATAGTAACATCAGAATATGGGTAAGAATATGGGTAGATGTTTAATGCAATATTAGTTGTCCATCACTGATATAACATCCGATGTCGTCCTATGAGTAGCACAAGTACTCCATCGAACCATGCAATAGGGCATCCTGAATATTCGCTAAGCCCTCATCTGCCTTAATTTCTCATAACAAGGGTTCACAATCGAACACGACGAGAACAAATAGAGCTGTCAACTGTGGTTCCTCCCCGTTTGGAGAGGACATCAGCCTTCTTGTTCTCCAACCTCGGTCTGTGTTGGATCTCAAAATTATATCCTGGTAGCATAGACAGCCAACGTTGGTATTCCTCCGTCACCATATGCTGCTCCAGTAAGAAACTGAGACTCCTCTAGACTGGACTGTTCGAACAATGAAATGCCATCCCAAAAGGTATGATAGCTACTTTTGTACTGCCAATACGATCGCCATAAGCTCTTGTGCTCATAGACTGACTTGAGCCGAGCCCTCGCAACTTGACTAAAATATACAACTGGTCGCTGGTCCTATATCAAAATTGCCCCTGGTCCATACCTCGCAGCATTTGTCTCGACAAAAATAGGACGACTGAAGTCAAGCAAGGCTAACACCAGAATGCTGGTCATGTCTCGTTTTAGATTCTCAAAGGCCCGAGTTGCCCCTTTTCTCAATGGAAGTTGTCCTTCAGTTACTCTGTCAATGGCCATGCAATCATAATGTACCTCATGACAAACTTCTGACAATACATTGTGATCCCCAAAACCCCAAGTAGCTCCTTCAGTGTTATTGGGCGTGGCCAATCTAGCATTGCTGCTACCTTGAATCTATCGGTTGCGACCACTTCTGCTGAAACATGACCCAGATATTACACCCGTGTTTGAGCAAACAAACATTTCTTCCAACTGGCATACAGCTGATGTGATAGGATCCGCTAGGGGTTTGATGGAGAAAGTTAGGGTTTTGGTGGAAAGGTGAGATATGTAGTGGAAAGATGGATTTTTAGGGTTTAATAGAAGAAATATGGGAAATGGTGGGATTTTTATTGATGAAAAACTGAAAATAAAAGATATATAAAGATAGGTTGAGTTATTTCAAGAGGAATTCACTCTCCATTGGCCACGTTCGAGAGGTAATCCGCTCACAAGCTTCTATTCGAGGTGAAGCCGCAACCTCCCACAAAATAGTCTCTTCACTCAAGATTCAACCCACCAGTTTCTCGCATCCTATAGCCCCATATAAATAATAAACTGAAAAATAAAAAATAACATTAATAACCCTAAATCTAAAAATTACAACAAAACCCCCTAGACAACCGAAAATTACGAAAACACCCCTAATGAGCCAAATTGCAGAACGCATCATTAATCTGCACCCGAAAACTCCTTAGAAACCCGAAAATTACGAAAATGTCCCTGATGGGCCAAAATTGCAGAATGCATCATTACCCCCCCTGAAAAATCACCTTGTCCTCAAGGTGGTGCATAAAATGCATGTGCATGCTACTCTAAGTAGAATGCCAGCCCCTCCTAGATCAAAAGAAAAGTATAGGATTGGTCTCCACCGCCATCAACGACATCCGGAAGGAAACTACGGTAATCACAAAGCTTCTCGTGGATCCGTCGTGCCTCGAAGATAGTCGTCGATCTTGAATGGGCCCCTCGTTAACTCCCGAGGTATTGCAGGGTCACTAGCTTGCTGTCCGAGACCTGCATGACCCCTGGCTTGTTGTCAGGGGCCTACAGGTGGCTGTCATGGGCCTGCAGTGCCCCTGCATTGCTGTCTGGGGCATGCAGCGCTGCTGGATTGCTGTCCGGGGCTGCATGGGGCCTACAGTGCTGCAACATTGTTGTTCGGGGGATACAGGGCCCCTGAATTGCTGTTCGAGGCCTGCAGGGCCCAGCCGGCCCTGAAGAAGCATGCAACATCAATTCTACCCTACATGCAGCCGCAGGGCCCCGGTGAAGGTGGTCGTGGTCCCTGCCCTTCGTAGGAACATCTTTGGCTTCGTCAGACTCCTCCGTGTCGAGAAGAAGCCCTTCTCTGGATTCTTCGTTATTCTCCTTTTTTCACCAAAGCTACCGCCCTTTGCCCTAGATCTGAATTTTTGCTCAAATTTGAATTTTTCGCTGCTTTTAGATCTGAAAATAGTTGAGATAGTTGTTGAACTGGGTTTGTAAGAAGCACTTTGTTACGCTAGGATTTGCATGATGCCATCAAACTTTGCATCTATCATAGCCTCTCGTGCCCTCTACTCTTTGATCTTTTCCCTAACCTCAGATCTGAAAACCGCTGCCGTTGCCGCCATGGATCGTAGCGCTCTGATACCAAATTGATAGTGCTAGGTTTTTGATGGAGAACGTTATGATTTTGGTAGAAAGGTGAGATTTTTAGTGAAAAAGAGGGATTTTAGGGTTTTAATAGAAGAGATAAGAGGGAAAAAGTTGCATTTTTATTAATGAAAAACAGAAAATAAAACAGATATGAAGATAGGTTGAGTTCTTTCGAAAGGAACTCCCTTGGCCACGTTTGAGAGGTGGACCGCTCTTCCAAGCTTCTATTCGAGGCAAAGCCACAACTTCCTACAAAAGAGTCTCCTCTCAAGATTCAATACACTCCTTTCTCTCATCCCCCTAGCCCCATATAAATAATAAATTGAAAATATAAAATTACAAAAATAACTCAAACTAAAAAGTACAAAAACCTAGAAAACCGAAAATTACGAAAACACCCCCTGATGGACGAAAATTGCAGAACGCATCATTACTCCGCTCTCGAAAAACCCTTAGAAAACCGAAAATTACGAAAATATCACTGATGGGCCAAAATTGCAGAACGTGTCATGATGACCTTGTAGCTCCTGTAGCACCATCTCTTAGTGTCACACGTGTTCCTTTTTAGTCTTGTTGTACACCAAAATGTCATTGAAGAAAAACCAGAACAAATTTCCACAAGTATGGCCAAAATATCTTATTCATAAATGACTGAAAACTGGCCGGAGCATTAGTCAAGCCAAAAGATATGACCAGAAACTCATAATACCACTCGTGAGTCCTAAACATGGTTTTCACCACATCTTTAGTGTGCATCCAAATCTAATGATACACTGACTTCAGGTCGATCTTAGTGAACATTATCGTGACATGTAACTCATCCAACAACTCATCGATCACTGGGATAGGAAATTTATCTGGAACCATCTCCTTGTTCAAGGCCTGATAGTCGATACAAAACATATAGTTGACATCTTTCTTCTTGACCAATATAATCAGACTCGATAATGGACTCACACTTGGTTGGATGAATCCGTCTAGCAGCATCTCCCTGACCATCCTTTCTATCTCATCCTTCTGCATCTAAGGATATCGGTGCGCTATACACTAATGGGCAAGACTCCCTCTCTCAAAACAATGATATGTGTCCTGTGTTAAAGGAAGCTAGCGTGGTATTTGGAAAACTCACTCGAATTGATCCAGGAGTCGATGTACCGCTACAACAATATCTTGTTCTTCTATGGAATCTCCTGCCAAGCCCTGCAACTTCACCAAAAATCCACCCCCTCCATCTGCAATCGATTCACCCTAGTTTTCAAGAAAACCAATGTGTAATATATGCTCGGGTCCCCCTGAAGCGTTACCGGTCGGTTCCCCACTTAGAATGGCATACATAACAACCTCCAGTTGACCTTCACCTGTCCTAAAAATTGTCTCCATTCCATTCTTGGAATCACGTCCGTGATGCCCATATCCAACGGTAGAAAATCCTCCAGTAACTAAAATTCATGCATCGACAAAATTAGCCAGCGGCATATCCCTCAACTTTGCTCTAACATCCACGTCCATATGACCATGCCAAAGCTACATATATCCTCCAATTACATCTTTCGTTAGTAAACTATCTTGTTAGAGATAAAATTGTGTGTGGCCCACTATCGCTCAGTACTGTGACGTCCTGATCCGTGATCCTTCCCACTAATTTTATGGTGTGATTTGATGTAAATCATACCACAGAATTTAGCGAGACTTCGGCCACATCCAAGTACGAGTGCTCTTCATCTCCTACTTCTTCCTTAGCTTCTATGCAATCGGCTTCAGCATCACAAATAGGCAAAACTTGAAGTGTGTAATCTCGACATCGATGTCCCGGGACATACTTCTCATCACAACAAAAATACAACATATTCGCCCGTTTATTCTGTATCTCCATCTCAGTGAGGCATTTAAACTTACTTTCTGGCCATGTCTCACTGCTCCTGTCTCGGGTTCTCTAAACCCCTCCTGACTGGGCCTTCTGTAACCCCATCGTAGTATCGATACAGGAAGTGAACCCGCTCGACACTCCTTAGGCATGCCACTCTACTATGTTCTTATTCTCGACTATCTGTGCTAACTCCACTGTCTCACCAAGTCCCCTCAGCCTCAGAAGGCGTAGTTCGGCTCGAATGTCTGCCTCGAGCTCTTTCATGAAGTTTCCTTCCAACACTGCCTCTGATGTCCCTCTCACTCGGCCCGAGAGCAACTCGAACATCTCCATATACTACATGATAGTCCGCTCTTACTTGAGTGTGAATAACTGCTCGTGAAGATCACCTTCATGTGTATCCTGAAATCGCTACAATTGATTATCCTTAATAATCTCCCAAGATCGCATGGGCTGACAATGCTACCTCGATTGGACCAAACTAGCGCCTTCCCCTCCAAGTAGAAGGTCCCCGCATCAGCTTCTCGTCTGTAAGTCTATTCACAGTGAAGTACCGTTCGACGCAGTACACCCATCCATAGGTGTCTCCCTTAAAGATCGTTATCTTCAACTTCCAAATACATAAGTCGACGCCCAATTACACCTGCCCTAATCTAATTCAAAGTTGCATGTAATGGAATTGATGGTACGCAAAATTGGGAGCTATGTGACCCCCGAAATCACCAATCAAAACTCTCACTACCGTGACATCCTTTGCCCAGGGCCTCACACCCTCAAACACACCCCACTGGCCACCTCTACAATGCATCTTGCCCTCGTCAAAGCCCCACGAGCCTCCCCTGGCATCGCATCATCTCCCCATGGCGGCTCGCCCTCCATCGGGCCCATCGCCCCCAAGGGCTCGCTAACAACCTTACACCTTTCTGCCCCTATACATGCCTCGCTGGGTCCCAGCTGCTTTGTTACTGCCTTCCCAAGAGATTGCGCCCACGTACATACCCCACCGTGCCCTCGTGGCCTTGTCGTTGTCTATCCAGTGGATACCACCCTACCAGGCCCCCACGGCCTCACCGCCACCTCCCTAAGGGATTCCGCCCCCGGTGCGTCCCTCCGGGCCTAATGGCATCACCAGCACCTCCCCAGGGGAGGCCGCCCTCGAGCACATCCCCAAGGTTCAGTGGGGTTGTTTGCTACCCGGCACGCGGGAAGCGCACATCACCATGCTCTGCAGGGCTGTCGGTACCCCCAAAATCTATCGCCGCGTGCAAATCTAGCATTATTTGACCAGATCTGGAGCCTTTGAGGCCGGGGTGGTCACCACAGCAGATCTGACAACGTTGTCCCTTCATGCCATCACCAGTGGCCCCGCTCAATTTTTTTTGATTTCTTCATAGACGACAACGGCTTTTCCTTTGACATTAGTACTTTCTATTGTTAAGCCGCCTTCTCTTGCATCATTCCGACTTTGCATCACTCCGACTCATATCCGTCCCTACAGGTACCCCACCGGTGGTAGAAGGTCGTTCATCACCAATGATTGCTTCATCATGGCCTCTAGAGACGAAAAGTGTTGTTGTCATGTTGAACCGTTGTGAACCATTCCTCCAGCGTATCCTTGAGGACCCCCCACCTCATTATCCCGTTTCTCTTCCAACACGTCAGACCTTCTTTGCAACCATAGACACCAGAGTCGAATGCACTGATACCAATTTGATAAAATTTCAGGACAAAATTAGGACAAACAAGCGTATTTTTATTGATAATAAAAATAGATATGTGACTAATAATCCATAAGATTTGAAACCAATATCAAGATCCCTTACGTTATCCCCAAAATGTTAGTTTCACGTGATCCATATGCAACTTACCCCATTATTAGTTGGTCACCCTAAGGGGGGTCTTAGTGTTATTTTCAATGGTTTCAGTATTAGTTTCAAATATTAAGGTTATTAGTCAAATACCTAATATAGAACAAGGGGGTTGAATACAATTTACCCTTAATTTAGTACGCCTAATCAATTTGAACGATCGTCAAATTAAAAATCTTTATAAATTAGTTTTGCTGGTAAATATAGTTTTTGCTAATAATATTAATTTTACTAATGAAATCCTATTTTGCAAATAATATTTATTTTTATTTTGATAAATATAGTTTTACTAATGAAATCCTTATTGTTATGATTTTCTGGCTTTACTTTGAAAAATCTTCATTCAATTATGATTAAAGATTAATAAATAGTTTTTTGTTTTAATTGATTTGTCATCATCGTTATCATCGTGACATTAACTAAATTAATAAAGTGAGCAGTTAGGCTATTATAAGGCTCAAATTCATAACTGAAAATAAAATTTATGTGGATATGACCCATGTTTAAGATATAATTACTATTATTGCTGTTGTTGTGTTAAATTTGTACATGTGGATTGCAGATTCCCAACTATCCAGTAAAATCCAAACATCTCAGAGATAGATATTGATGTAGAAATTTGTGGAGTGAACCACACTCCAAAATAGACTCAACCAACTAAAAAGTTAATAGATACCAAACCTTAGTATTAACATACATCATTGATATTAGTAATCTACAAATTTCTCAAACGATTTTTGACTTTATAAGATTTCGAAAATGACTACATCAACAAGTTCAATCTCCCTATCCAATTCGTAAGTTAAATTATTAGTCCAAGATTCAATGCTTTTTTTTCCAGGAAATATTGAAATAACATAATATATGAATCCGTTAATTCTTAATCATACTAAAGCAATTGTAGAAATTATATGGCAACATGTTTTCCTAGTATCTTTAAAATTTTCTTTAATTTAAATAAATTTTCCAAGCCTCTGAGACTGCAAACACATTGCCTGATATGAAACCACAGTCACTGATTCATAAAGGAATAGAGTGATGATGATACTGATACCAAAAGTTTAATGTGCACGGGCAAGAGAAGTGCTAAAATTGGTTGCAGCTTCATGGGTCCTAGCTCGGACCAATATTGATGGTAGCAAACTACAACTCGAGTTGGAATTTTACAGGGTAACAGAGCCTGGGGCCACTTCTATGGTCCATGCACCCTACTCGAAAATCTCACTTTTTACCTGATGATGGCATTGCCGGCATATATTACAGGGCAAATTGTGTCAGTCATTCAACAAGGGTTCCATGCACCACATCAGGCTAATATGCCATACAGGATGTGAGGCCCCAAGTAGGAAAGGCATGTTTCAACTTGTGATCACGGAAGTAATAGTCTCAGATACCAGTTGTGTACACAAGAATGTGTGGTTTATAATCGCACATGCGAACTAAGGTTACAATGTTGCTTGCATAGAAGCCTGCCAAACTCCACAGTAGAACATGCTTTAGCAAGAATTGGACTACATCACATGGATAAAGGGCATTAATGTAAGATTGCAATAGTAAACATTTTCTGATTCAGGCAAGGCTAAATATAAAAAAACAGTAGAAGATAACTTATAAAAGCAAGAAAGACGTCAAGATTTTGTTTTCATTCAGCGATAGAACTTTATGGAAATGATTAGAAATTTAGTTAATGTGAAAAGCGAAC
The DNA here is from genome assembly GCA_030789695.1 of Scilla litardierei. NCBI lineage: Eukaryota > Viridiplantae > Streptophyta > Magnoliopsida > Asparagales > Asparagaceae > Scilla > Scilla litardierei. Next base: position 159,812,187 of record CM061136.1, read on the forward strand.
TAGGTGCTGTGAACAACCCAAAAACCAAGACTACTTCAAATACAAAATTGCAAACTGGTCTTACAAGTATATCCTTCTGCCGGATAGTTTCTCCACGTTCTCCCTCCAGAAGCTTTTTTGTGTTTAAAATATCAACCTCAAAAGTTTCTGCAGTGATAAAATAGATTATTCTTAATGCGATAGTTGAAGAAAAATAAGTACGTCATACAATGAATATTTTTATATGAATCTATCTAAAGTACTAGTCATGGTTCACACAGAAATTGCCCAGAGCTTGTCAAAGATATTTAAAACTCTTTACATATAGAATACGCAAGTAAATTTCTTTTTTGCATGTGATAATTATCCGGTATCCTTTCTTACTTTTTATACAAGTGCATGCCAACGCTGTTGAGCCCATTGATGAATTAAATGTAAGTTATCGTTGCAATTTATCAAAGAAATCTAAAGAAGAAAGCAATAAATTTATTCAGTAATAATTAAACTTGAAAAGAATCTAATTCGCTTCTATATAAGCATGATCAATTCCTGTTTTATCGCTCATATTCGGTTCTTCAGATAATTTTTAGTCTAATTTTTGACTGTACCACAAAAGAATCATAGTCCTTATGGATTCAGACATATTCTCTGTGCATGATATCTTGAAAGCAACTGATCCTTGTGTAGTGCACGTGATGCAGCTTGGAATTTAGCCCCAGGGGCATTTCAGTAAATTGACATTCAGTAACTTTTCTATTTAAAGCATAGAGCCGGCCCTAATGGGGGTATGAGGAAAATTGTTGAAGAAATCCCTTCTAGTTTATTTCTTTAGTTCTTGGATAAGTTGTATTAGGATTCTCTCTATTTCCCTTAGATTAATCCCTCGTTAATTGTCTTTTCAATTTGTAGTAGTTAGTTAGCGAGTCGTTGATTTGTAGTAGAAATTCCGTAATTTTCGAAATCTCAATAAAAATTCCCTTTTTATCATCAAACCCTAGTAGATCGCATCAATTGGTATCAGAGCTCGCCGACCCTAATGGCATCAAATTCGTTCTATGCGTCAAGTTTTTTCTTCGGTTCGGACGAAAGATTTGAAGCAATCCTGGAAGCCATCAGAACATCGAATCTCCAAGCGATGGCAGCATTTGTACAAGAATGCAAGAAAACCATAGATCCGAAGCTAAAGGCGACACCTTTCGGTGAGGAGCTCCATTCACAGGGTGATCCAGCTCCAGATCGGAAGATTCCAAGCGTTGATCTACCAGATCCGAAGAAAAAGGAGAACATCGCAGATCGGAAGAAGACGAAAGAAAACGGCGTACATCTCAAGCTTCCCGATGCCAGCGACTCAAATCTAAAGCCGACGAAGATCAGCGAAAGTCAAGCGACACATCTGGGGGCCGCAGCATCTCCGGCGAGACCCCAGTGGGCATCGCCGGCCCCGACGAGCCAACAGACGGCCTCACCGGCCCCGACGAGCCAACAGACGGCCTTGCCGGCCCCCAGGGGGCCACAGCAGGGTCGGCGAGCTCCCTGGGGGTTTCAGCATCGCAATCGAAGCACCGGCAACCATCGGTGAATGTTTTCGAGCATAGCCGGCAGCACCACCAGCGACATCTTGGGCTGCTACCCCCAGCATCGGATACTGTAACGCCCCAGAAGCGGGTGTCGTCACACTCACAATAATTTTGCAAGTCCTGCTGGGTACCAGTGAAGTCAATATAGGAAGAGTAGAAATATACCGAAAACATACCTCAATGAGATGACCCGAATAGCTCAAGAGAAGGGAAGAATTGTGCAACTCAATATAAGACATGCGAAACACCTGAGAGATATATGATTGGGTTAGACAGTAGATTATATCTATATCCAAGCTTTCAGTTTATGTAAAAAAAGAAAAAGTGCAAACCTGTAAAAATTGATCTTATAGGGCAAAGTGTAACAATGTATGAAAATACATATCTTGAATAACGTAAACATTTAAAAAGATATGAATGTTGACATTAGACAATAGTGCAGCAATGACATTGATAAACAAAAAGTAAAGAGAACATCTCGCTATCATGCATCCACAACATCAATCATTAATATGTTATAAACAAGCAAGCCACCAAGAAACTGTAACAACAAATCTAGCATGAGACATCCTCCTACAATTTCTACTATACACCAAACTGAGTTGTCTTATTCTAGTTATGTGACTCATATTTGGAGAGCACGATGTGCAACGTGAAGTCCGCATTGGACCGCAGGGTGCTACCCCGTGCCGAGTATAAAGGTCAACTGTACCAAGAACTCATGATCCATGAAAGGGCATCCCCCAGATAGGGGCCAAAAGCATGTTTTCAATCGCTCACACACACTCTCTCTAATATGAGTTATCCCAAAACATGTGAGTCAAGTGTAGTGTCATTGTACTGTCTATTATACTGCTTTCATGCCACATGTTTGTGTAATTACTATTGTTGGGTCTGACGTACTGATTGCAGGTATTGTCATGTGGAGGAGATTCTAGAGGCGGCTCTCATGGGTTCAAGAGGTGTGTACCGTGGTACTTTGCCCCATGTAGCACTTAGTTCCCAACATGATCGTGTATAATGCCAGGAGTTTGCAAACAATGTAAATTGTTCAATGATCAGGCACAGTGTTCTGGCGTGTACAATATGTAATCAACAATATCAATAGCATACATGAGCATGTATTTCAGTGTACAACATGTTATCAACATGCATAGCATTGCACTTGAATATCAGTGTCGATGCATAAATCGGTTATATCGGTTGCATAACATTTAAATCTGTAGAATGGATTTAAAACTAATATTAAAATATTAGCAAAAGAATGTAAGCCATATTCGCCAACTATGAAGCGGAACACTTTTAGATTTAACACATGTTTTATATCAAGGTTGGAAAGTGATTTAAATCTAAAATGCTTTTATGCGGGAAAACAAAGTTGATGCGGATATAAGATCAGATTTACAATTTTCAGCATTCTCAATAATCTGCAGTAGACTAACTGCTCAGAGACATTACCCGAAAGCGTCGGCATTTGACATATTTGCTATATATGCTTCTTGAAACACTTATATATAAAGTATCATGAGTTTGAAGATATGAACTACCAGTAATGAAGTTATCACACATGGGACTGATTGCCACATGGATGTCTTACAAAAATTATCAGGATTTAACTGAGATAAATTTGTGGATGACAAATCACCGAGTTTGGAGACATCTTAACCATTCACTCAACAGTAATGAAAAGGAAAACAGCTTCAACCATACAATAACCTTCAAAACTAAAAGGTGTCAGAACTCAAAAACACGTGGTTTCTCATATATATGTACCAATACATGGATACAGTGGCGATGTAAAGTATGAGTCAGCCAATAAGAAGGCCTACCAAGTGCTACCGAGGCACAATAATATTGGCTAATAACTTTTAACCTGAGTTATGCTTATGTGATGTAATCAACAGAAATGGAGGATCCCAAACAACAATGCAACTCCGAATCATTGTAAATGTATACAACATCCTCTTTGCATAAACACGGTAGAGTTTGCGTTTTTAAGTAAATGCTATGAGCTGTTTAATTTATCAAAAACAAAGTCTACCTTGATGTTTCTAAAACAATTGAATCAACCATTTGTAGTCCATCACCATGTTTCAAAATAAATAGCGAAATAACAATTCACTGTAGTACAAGAGATACTCAATATGTAATAATGCAAACACTCCAGAAATTAATAAATCCAGTAGACTTTCGATGGAAAATTCATGGTGAAAAGAAAAACTCACATAATTTTCGAAATAATTAAATTAAGAAAACAAAACATAAACAAAAGCTTGAGTATAGAAATAATCTACCTTAATCGAAGGAACCGGAAGATTCAAAATGAGCCTCGGAAGAGATCGAAACCCTAAAATCGGAAAGAACAATGCGTTCAGAAGTTTGAGGAAGAAAGATGGGATTTTGTATGAACCGAACCCACTAGAAACATAACTGACCTTAAATAGGAGAGGGGAAACACGTATAGAGATCGAAGAGGAACTCATGCGAGGGAGGCGACAGCCGTTCGATGCGGTTTGGGTTTCGAACAGGACGAAGAGGGGTGTTGGCTTGCGTTTCGTTGGAGAGAGGGAACGAGTCTGATTTGCATCATGAGATGAGAGGCGGTTAGGGTTTCGAAACAAAAGGGGCGGTTGAAGCCCGTTCTGTCGAAGGAGAGAGGGAAAGCCCCCGTTGCGTTCCTTGAAAGAGAATGTAAAGGCTATTGTTGGGTTTTTGGGGAAAGTGTTAGATATTTTTGAGTGGGGGGTTTTAGGCTTCAGGGCTTGGGCTTGGGCCTTTAATTGAGAGGAGAAAAAGAAAACCAAGGGGAAAAAGAATGAGAAAGGAAAGAAACAAAAAATGGACCTTCTAATTAAAAGTGGGCCATTACAGATACGCACCGTCGCGACGAAGCCAACGGACCTAAAATCACCTGCAACCGCCGACAATTTCGCCGGAAAAAGTCACCGACACGGGCCGCCATCAGCTCGGGGTCCGTCTAATCCAGCCGATCCCGGGCCGCAGCCGTCGACGCGAGTTGATGCACAGTGCGGCTTCGCATTTTTGTTGGATTTTTGGGCGAATTTCTTTGAATTTTCTGTGTGGCTTCCGTATTTGGACGATTCCGGACCCGTTTAGAGTCCAAATTCAGAACGGAAAGAATCAAGGCGTAGTAGACTCAGCCTCAGACACTTTCCAATTCCTGCATCAATGTTTCAAGGAAGATGGAGCTCGTGGTGACCTATGATCCAGGAGGAGGCGAGACGACTTACTCCAACACTAGGAAAAATGTGCTCGTGGACATCATGCACCACCTTGAGAACAAGGTGATTTTTCGGGGGCGAAGTAATAACGGGTATTGAAATTTAGCCTCAGTGGCATTTTAGTAAATTGACATATTATGTAACTTTTCTATTTAAAGCCTAGAGCCGGCCCCAATGGCGGTATGCGAAAAATTGTTGATGAAATCCCTTCTAGTTTATTTCTTTAGTTCTTGGATAATTTGTATTAGGATTATCCATATTTCCCTTAGATTAATCCTTAGTTAATTGTCTTTTCAATTTGTAGTGGTTATTTAGCGAGTAGTTGATTGTAGTAGAAATTCCGTAATTTTCAGATCTGAAATCTCGATAAAATTTCCATTTTTATCATCAAACCTTAGCGGATCGCATCAGTACGTTTCTTGATCCTGATCTTCATTTTAAGGACTACCTGTGATGCAACCCAACAATAAACTAATCTAGGGTCTAGGTGGTGGGTAGCAAGAAATTGGGGGTGAAACAAGGGATTTAGGGATATAAAATTATGGATAAGAATAACATTTTGACATCTTGCACATGCCTCTCTCTCATGGGGGAAAAAGAGATTTGTATATCCAAGCTAGAATTTTGCTCAAATAATCAATTTCCAATTCACTGAAAAAAACAGATTTTATAGTGCATCCTTATTTAAAAGCAAAATTATGTGCACCATATGTGCAAATTAAGAATAAATTAAAGTATCTAAAAATAAAAGCATATGCGAAGTGTGTGAAACTCAAAAATCAACTAATCAACATAAAGCTAAGTCTAGAATCAACTTGAGTGGTATGACCATCATTATCGCTACCTTTGAAGAGTTACATCGTTGTGAATAGTGACAAAATATGCTCAAGCAAGGAGAATTGAACAATTATCTTCAAGCTAGTGCCGGTGAAAGACAAGAAGTCAACGGTGTAGGTGATGTGCCGACATCAACTCATATGAAATAGCCGACTAAGTCGCATCGGGGCTAATCATAATCCTCTATATGACTCGATAAGAACATATACAATGTGGGCAAAGCATCTACATATGTTATAGAACGAACTTCTCCGGATTAACTCTAATCATAAACTAATTCTCAATGGTAAATCCCTACAAAGTTCTATTTGATTCTACAACAAAGAACAGATTTGTAACTATTATTCTTAGCAATGATATGCATGATGCTTAAGAAATGCAATAAGTCCGTCCCGCTCGCATGATATGCTACTATTGGCGATGATATGCTTGATGCTTAGGAAATGCAATAAGTCCGCTGGCATGAAATGCTAATGCTTAATAAATGCAATATGTCTAACTCTAGTGAACTATGGATTACAATGCTAACTGTTTTCGTCTATGTTGTATTAGTGTCAAACATGTCCTTTTGATTTTCAACTACAATCTTGGTTGGCAAGAGATTGATATAATTGTTTTCCTTCAAACATAAAAAAATATAGGTTGGCTATCCTAGAATGTGAAACATCAAGACCTTACAACCATAGCCTACCTAACAAGATATGTGCATCATCCATTCACAAGAAATCATACCAGATTCAATCCTTATAACTTGAAAACTTTATAGGTACTTGACAACCTTGGGCAACAACATGTGAATTCTTATCAACTTATGTGACATATAAATATGTGTAAGTTTATCTTTAAAGCATATCTTCTTTACAACTGGCTTGATTAAATTTATACAATTACATCAATTAATCATTACTTTAAATTACATACCTTCAAGTTTGATATAGGTAAAAAAAACATGCTTCCTTCACTCATCCTCCATTTTAGGTGTGACCGTTAAACACCTAATAACATTCAATCGGGCACACGATTAAGTCATGAAATGCATCATTAACTTCATCGATGGAACATACTTTTTGATAGAAATCGAATTCAAGGAGGAGTTCAATTTGAAAGTCTTTTATTTATTTGATAGAGTTTGAGTCCTTAGAGACCTCCTATTAGTTTGGGTCTTTTGTTATTTTGAGAGTTTTAGTTATTTGAGTCGTTTTAGTTATTTGAGTCTTTTTTTAGTTGAGTGTTTTAGTTGATTTAGAATTACTAGTCCTAAATCAGATTCGGATAGTCAAGTTGTAAGCATATATAAAGGCCACAAACTTCTTAATTTTTAATGAAAAATTCAATGAAAATTAGTTTCTGGTGTAAATTTTTAGTTTTTCCCCATATTAAACCTTTTGTATTGGTGTGCAAGAGTGTGCTTGATTACCCGGTCGAGAGGTCCGAAGAATCTCCATATGCGAGGCATGCGAGTCGGTGATCAAAAGATTCCCGGGGTGAGATCCGAAAAGTTATTAAATTCATAATATAGTTCTTCCCCAAATCCCCACCACCTCCCTTCATGCTTCCGTGCTGCGTCAAATTGGTATCAGAGCTCAACATGGTTTATTTAATTTTCTTCTTCCTCAAAATTTTTCTTTTTAGTTAGATTCAAAAAACAAACAAAAAAATCAGTGAGAGACAAATTTTGAAGAGAAGAACAAAGAACAATAGACAAAAAAGTGAGTTATGTCAAAAAAATGGAGAGAGAAAATCAGGGGAAAAAGATTTCTGGAAGAAAGAAGAGCAAAAAAAGAAGAAGAAACAAAAACAGAGAATTAATAAAAAACCCCAACTTACCTTTCAACCTCCCGCCGCCGCATTCGCCACAAACTCCTCCAACACCACGGCGGCGACAAAGCCTCCCACAACTCTCATCCACGAGTCAAGACAACCACAACTTCTGTAGCGCTTCACACAGCGAGCAGCCACCGCCATCAACACCATGGAGCACCTACGTCTCCAGCGAGGCTAGAATCAACACACAAAAGTACGCCATCCAGAGCTCACGTCGACGACGTCTTCTGCAACCAACGATCAACAAACGCCTCGCCACAAATTTTGACGCCCGCTGGTGAGTTTGTCGGCACCAATCAAGGGAGCTGACCACACCAGAGGTTGCGCCACCCTTAGGCGAATCCACAGAGACAAGGATCACGGTGAAACACCGCCGATCAACGGTGAAATCGACATCGGCAACACCCACGCCGACGAGCTACAAAGTCAGCTCATCTGAGCTGACCTCGATACGCAGCTGAGCCGAGCCATCGATCTCTTCAGACCAGAGCCAGTTTGAGCCGACTGAGTCAAGCCGACCCCAAGCCGTTAACCGCTGACTGATTCGCGACTGCACAGTGCGGCTTAACTATTTCCTGAGGAATTTCAGCGTAATTCAGCCATATTTTCAGCATATTTTGACTACTTCTTGAGCTTTTGCGCCAAATTTTTTGTCATAATCGTCTAGATTAAAGCCCGACAAGGTTCTAGAGGCCTTGCATGATACAACAAAGCTTATTTGCACTCCAGATAGCCTCCAATCTAATCTAGTCAAATCCTCTCCGTTAAATTCCACAAAAAAATTCTTTATTTGGTTTTGTTCAGTTTAGTCAATATTATTGGAATTGCGTATTTTCTAGTCTCAATCTGTGTGTCGCATTAGCATATTTAGGATTGCATTCTTTCATATAGATTTGGACCTTAGGATTTTTTTAGTTTATTTGGATAATTAGTGCACGCGTTTAGTTGGTGTTTAGGGCCTTGCATCTGCATCTGTGTAATTGATTGGCATTGCATGTAATTGCGCAGTTTCAAAACCCTAGGATAACACATGTATGATAAAGCTATTCGAGGCTAGAAAACCAGCTCCAAAAGATATAACTAGAATTAAAACCCGATAATCTAAAACTAAAAGACCACATAAATCGAACATGAGATCGCCTAGAAACCATAGAAATAAACTGAGCAAAGAACAAAATTATGAGGATGACGCACGTAATATATTTAATGAAGAACCAATGAGGAAAAGAATTGAAAACAATCGAAATAATAAGAGACGGGATGAGAATATTGAGGAAAACTTTGGGCGAAAAAATATTGCACAATGGATTAAGCTAGATGCTCCAAATTTTGATGGAACTTATAATCCTCGAACCTTCTCAGATTGGTTAGCAAAGATTGACCATTTGTTTGAATAGTGCCAATTATCAAACGAATGAACGGTTCAATTAGCTAAGATAAAACTGGTACTGTGTGCTAAAATTTTCTGGACATCTATAGAAAGACAGAGAAATAATATCTGAGACCTATACAGAATTGGAATGAGATGAAGATTAAGCTCAAAGAAAAATATTTGCCTCATACCTATATAGATCGCCTACTAGAGAGGTTAAATGACCTACATCAAGAGAGCATGCTTGTTGAGGAATACATAAATAAGTTCAATGAGCTATTTGTTAGGAGTGAGCTGCAGAAGACCCACAATACACCTTTGTTAGGGTTCATTCTAAATTGAGAGCAGATATTAGACGTGTGATGCTTCCCCACACCGTAGACAACATGTAACAAGCATTTAATTTAGCCTTAAATTTGGAATACATCAGAGTTCACATATATAAGAAGCCTACTTTTAAACCCATGAAGCAATGTAAGCGGCATAGTGACAACATAACTAAATCAGAAACGAAAGACACTAAAGAAATGAACGTAAAGGCTAAGCTTGGAGAATCATCACAACAAAAACCTAAACTGATGCAATATTTTAAATGTCATGGCTTTGGTTATTTTGCGCGTCAGTGCCCTAATAAAACCGTATTTATTGGAGAGATTAACAATGATGATGTAATTGAAGAAGAATATACATCTGATGAAACTGCTATCCCAGATGATTAAGAAGAGAATTCTAGTGCATGTTTTCACGTTATTAGGTGTATGGTTACTACACCAAAGAGTAATATTGATTGGCAAAGAACTAATGCTTTCTTTACCTACGTCAAAATTAGGGATAAATTTTTCATAGTGACAACTGACAGATGTAGTTGTACCAATTTAGTTGCCAACTCAGGTATAAAAATGAGACTAAAAGTTGAACCTCATGCACAACCTTATAAGATGACATGGGTTGATGAATCACATTCTGTTACCTAACGTTGTTTGGTTCCGGTTTTTAAGCTATCACAATAGTATTTGGTACGATGTTATGCCTATGGATGCTTTACATATTTTGCTAGGTAGGCCTTGGTTGTATGACTGAGATGTTGCACATTCTGGGAGATCCAACACACACATTCATGTTTAAAGAAAAAAAAATTGTTTTGACTCCTTGTAAACCTAAGAACATAATTGAAAACCAAAATAATGTGTTAATCCATAGAAAGCCACTAATTCAAATGTCTCATCATAAAAGTCCAAATTCCTTATATTCTAGCTTTAACCTTATTCCTACAGCATTCCATGAGAATATTGCATATGATTTGAGTGCCTTACAAATCAGGACTTATAAAAAATTCAATAAACAATGATACTCACAAGTCCGCTGCAGGAATCAAATAGAAATTTATAGGAATTTATAGTTAAGAATGACGAGATGATTCGAGTTTACTTAAAGAGGTTCATACTAGAACCAGCGAAGAGGCTTTACATGTATCATACAAGTTCTCAACGAGCTTTATTGAATTACAATCCTGATGTGACTGAGTCGAGTATTGCATAGAAACTCGATGATATTAAGTATACTGAGTTCGGCATCCCAGATTATCCACATCCCAAGAAGATTCTATATGTTTTCACCTCTTTTGCTATTTAGGAGAATTTCACAAAAGATATTCGTCCACAAATCCACATCTTGTTATACTTTAAAATTCATAGACGCATCTTTTCCAACTCTAAAGGACTACACTGATTTCTACCTTTCTACATGGTTATGCAGTTCTTATCGTCATTCACCAGGTGGCGACGTTCTTAAGCCAGTGAGAATGATAGATATCGAATTCGAGGAGGAGTTCAATTTGAAAGTCTTTTATTTATTTGATAGAGTTTGAGTCCTTAAGGAATTCTTATTATTTTGAGTATTTTGTTATTTTGAGAGTTTTAGTTATTTGAGTCATTTTTGTTATTTGAGACTTTTTTATTTGAGTGTGTTAGTTGATTTAGAATTTCTACCCCTAATCTTAAAGAGTCAACTTGTAAGCCTATATAAATGCCACAAACTTTTTAGTTTTTTCAAAGAAGTATTCAATGAAAATTAGTTTCATTAGTTTCTAGTCTAAACTTAGTTTCTTCACAAATTAAATCTTTTACATTGGTGTGCGGCAGTATGCTTGATTGTCTGGGCAAAAGGTCCGAAGAATCTCCACGTGCGAGGTGTGTGAGTCGGCGATCGAAAGGTTTCCGGGGTGTGAGATCCAAAAAGTTATCAAATTCATAATCTAGTTCTTCCCCAAATCTCCACCACCTCCCTTTCCGCTTCCGTCCTGTGTCACTTTTCCTTGACTATTCCATCATCATCAATAATTTTCTTTAATATGTAAGCTCCTATTAAGACACTGACTAGTAAAGTAGTCATACCTATGACATCTGAAACATTGGATTCTTTTGGCTTTTGCTATGAAGACTATCTTATATTAGCATAGCCATTAAATTCCTTGTAGCTGTAAATTCAGGTTTCATCATGTTTTCAAATGACTGAGGTTGCTGCTTGATTTTGGAATTGAACTACGTATTTAGAGGCAAGTTTAAACAAGACTCAAGGTCTCGGGGCAATTAAAATGCACCATCTAAATTGTCTACAATATGTATGAGCATATCGTATTGGAGTTCAAGCTTTAGCCCAATGCAATATCTAGACATCATAAGGCAAATGTCTTCCCGTGCATTACACAACCAATAAATAATCAAATTTGTTAATATATTAACTCACAGACATACTACCTTGTCAAAACTTGTTAATTGGTCTACTAGGCCGTCTCAATAAGACTTGTGATGGTATTCCTCCTTAAACTTCATTGCATTTCATGTATCCAAGGGATCTCAATATTCTCTTTCCATCTCACTAATGAAGTCAGATATATTTTAGCTAATCCTTACACTTTCATCTGGCTAGCCTTCGTATACATCCTTTAGACATCCCATGACACTAAAAAATAGTCTATATCAGCTACCCAATCTGAGAAATACTGAGGGTCATACTTACCATCAAAGTTAAGAACATCAATCTTGATCTTACAAGTAATATCATCTCAATCACACCTATCATCGACATCATCATTATAATCAACACATCTTCTCTAGTTCATATCTCCACATTTACCTTGATGTCATCATTACATTGCCTACTTTTACCTCGTCTGTGTAACATTTCAGGTCTTTAAGGCCTATATATGTATCGTGAGTCATTCACGGCTACGAGTTGTCGCATTTTTTAAATGTTCTCTAGCATGGCTCTATTGGAGGTCTCAAGGTCTTGAATGTCCTTATCAGTCATGTTAGGTGATACAATTTTTCCACTATGCAATAACATGCTACAATGCAAAACAAATCACTTACACGGATGGATATGCAAGCTCGTACATACAAACTATATGTGTACACTAATTATGAAAAATAAAAAATGTAATGATTTGAATTTATTTACGCATACAAAATCACAATCCTAGATGATGTTGCAAACATACAAATCAAGACAGAGAAGTTACTTGCAATTAAGAATAATATAACAATAATCTGAGCTAAGTAATAAAAATTTTTGGAATTTAACAATTAAGGAGTTCAATCAGATTAGAAGATACTCCTAATGAACATCAACTTATGTGTGATGATCGGCATGTGAGTTTGGAAGCGAAATTTCAATGCAAAAAGCTCAAAAAAGGGCACAAATAGGGATCTGACTCGAGCTGATTCTTAGCTTATGCTGATTTTAGTTAATTTTTGAGTTCATGTGTTGCGAATTTCTCTTATTTTTAGAGATTTTATTTTATTTTTGATTTACACATGTGGTGCACATAATTTTCTGAACTTAATGTATATAAAGTAGCATTGTCCTGAAAGCTACACCCTAAGGCATTTCTGATGAAAAACTAAACATTGACATCTTGACTTGTGACATATCACATTTGAAGATTTATTTTGCATGACTGTGTTTGCAGCAAATATCATAAAATGACTAAAGTCCGTTGTCAAAAACATATCATGATTCCTGAATGTACAACATCATACCAAGGTTGCGATTATTTATGCCGATGAGTTGGATTCCACCTATGCTCAACACACGGTCCATTTCCCTTTCATTGTGCACCTAAATAATAATTGAAAATATTAATTTGGGTTTTCATAAATTAACATCATGTGGGTCAGATTTACGTTAAGCTAAGAAATATTGTCATGGAAAGATGACCATCTTCCAACTCTTACATAGTACTGCAATATGTAGAGATTTAAATGTAAAGAGACTACACAAACATTTTTAGAATAAGTACTTTATGTAGTCACCTCAAGCATAATTGACTTCATGAATAAAAAAGTTTTGAGCATAAGATCAATCAAACTTGAAAGTAAATCAGTTCATGCAAACTAAATTACCCATCTCATTAGGACTTCAAAGTAACTCATGAAAATTAAACAAAGAAACACAGAATGTTAACTTAATCAGCTTTTGGTACATCGATGTATCTATTGAATTAGAGAACCTGTGTATTGCACAAGAAAAAGAAATGAATTTTTTTTTCCGGGGGGGGGGATCCTAAAGGAAAGTATTTTTTATCATGGCAATGAAAATAAAAATCCCAATTATTTAAGTAAACGTGCAAGTTATAAAATATAGTTTTCCCCTCTAAATATAAGTTAATATAGATAGAATATTGTAATTCTATTTTTTATAATAGGTAAATATTTCATTCTTTAGATTTATTATGTATGATTATATTTTAACTTCAAGGATATAATATTATCAGGAATATTTGAAAAGTTATATGCGCTCATGTTGAAGATCAGAATGCAAGCTGACATCAAAAAACAAAAAAATAACTTATCTTCTTAGGAGGCAATTGGCTAAGTTAAAATATTAGACATGTAATGCTTAAGTCAATAAAGTTACATCTGGAACCTGAAGAACTCTTTTCACTGAAGCAGAATTTACAAGACCAAAAAGAGTCACCATTAGAAAAGTGATAGCGTCAGCAGATCATAGCCTAGAGAAATCATATAAATCATGCACAATTCTTATTCTGGCATTTGTTAACTTCTCGGTCTGCCAGAAATAAATAAATCTCGAAAGCACTTTTTACACAGGAATCAAAAGCACAGATTAAAACAAAATGGCAAATACCTCAACCAATGCTGCTAGCCCAAGCTTGTGGCAGATTTTGGTCATGTATTTGATATCAAGATCAGGCAACACAGCAGCAATTAAAAGAATCGCATCTGCACCTTTTGACCGAGCATAATAAATTTGCCACACATCAATAATAAATTCTTTGCAAAGAAGAGGGCACTGCAATTATGGACCCATTTTAGAACCACAGACTGACATGGCATATATCTGACATTATAAAAAAGGGGCCTGCTGAATAGAATAGTGTGTGATATCAACCTTTAGAATATATGCTAGTACGAACCTTAACACCAGAGCTGCGTATAGCATCTAGATTTTCAAAGCTTCCCTGAATTGTGAAAGTACAAGGGAAAAAATTAATCGGATGAACTACTCATGGTCTCATTTTCTATCAAGTTATCTTTCATCACCCACCATTTTGTAAAATATGCAAACCAAACAGAAATCACACCTGAAAGTACTTTTCATCCGTCAAAACACTTAAGCATGCTGCTCCATTTCTCTCATAAGCTTTAGCTATTTGAATCTGTTTCAAATTTAGTGATCAATTGCCAAATCAACATGATAGACAAGTACAGCAAAATGGGAGAAGTAAATGAGCTCGCTCTTCCTCCAAGCTTAGCAGTTGGAGCAATGTAAATTGCAGAATAATGTGTCTAAGACAAACAGACTTTCAAAACCTTTTACAATGAAAATTGTATTTGACAGCAACTGGCTTTTAAGGACAAGCTGTAACAGAAGTATGCAACACATCATTCAATGTTCATAACACATAGGGCATCCCATGAACCCCTAGACCACAAGGGAATAAGAGGGCATAATCTTTAAGAGAACGAGGAGGAAGGAACTTCATGCCCAAAAGGAAAACGAGTTTCTCGAAAGTCGAAACCTATGTTTGAGAACTTGATTTTGGTTTTGGTCTCTTGTAAACTTTTTTGGTTTCAATAAGTTTTGTGATAGAATTCACCCAAATCTGAAATTAAATTGCTAAAACAACGAATAAAAGATAACTTTTGGCTACAATATCGGGGCAACCACCCTCCCAAGACGCCGATAAGCGAGGACGTCCGCACTCTCCTAGATCTACCAAAGAACTCTCAAGGACAATTCAAAATATCAATAATCAAGCATAAGAAACATCAATGACGGCTAGCCCTAATTTAATAGAAAACCCCCCTCTAATCTAATTACAAATATACCATTAAAATTAATTAGAGAAAGGAAGGGACGAAAACGCCCCTAAGGAAGGCCGGCTCTCAATGCGTGCGCGGGTTGCGGGAAGGGGACCGTCGAGTCTAATATTAATCTGCCCCTGAAAATCCACCTTATCCTCAAGGTGGTGCATGAAGTTACCGGTGGTGCTACTCCGAGTGAGAGTCGTCTTCCACTCCGACCTCTTCATCCTCCACGTCATCTTCCTCGTCTGCCCCAGCTATCAGCCCTTGCAGTTGCGGACCCCACAGTGGTGTCCTGTGGTGAACCTCTCATCGCATCTAAAACAGAGCCCCTTCTGCCTCTTCTCCCTAATCTCGGTGTCAATCATCCTCCTAAACTAACCTCCGATGGCGGTGCGCTGCTCTGCTCTGCAGTCTTCTCACTACTCGCTTGATCTGCCTATGTAGCTGCCTTCTGTTCTCTTGTCGCGGTCGGGACACTCCGCAAAACCGGTCCACTCTAACCACCTCTTGTCGTTCTCTCCTCCATCTGCCAGTCCTTCGCCATCTAAGCGTACTCCATGGCCTCCATCAGGGTCTGAGGCTTCTGCATGCGAACCGCTGCTCGAACAGTGGCCTTCAGCCCCTTCATGAAGGTGCTCTCCATCGTCTCATCTGACACCCCGTGCACTTGTCCTGATAGGGCCCCAAACCTCTCTAGATCGTCTCCCACCATACCCTCATGTCTGAGTTATAGCAGCTGCTCCCACACGTTCTCCAAGTGGGGGTCTCTGAACCTCTCTACCATCTGGTCCCTAATCTCCTCCCAAGAGCGAAAGGGACGCCTCGCGTCCTTCCACTGAAACCACGCGAGGGCCTTCCCATCTAGACATATGCCAGCTGCCTCCAGCTTCTGCTCCTCAGTCATGCGAGAGACTCTAAAGAATCTCTCTGTCCTATAGATCCACGAGACCGGGTCCGCTCCATCGAATATATGCATCTTCAACTTCCTCAGTCGGTCTATATTGAATCCCCCTGGTCCCCGCGACCTCCACCTGTCTAAGGTGGTGGTAGTGTTGTCATCTCTCATGGTGTCGCTCGTAACTCTCATGGGGACCTCCTCCTCGGTCCCCGTATCCACCCCCTTTGTCGCCTCCAAACATGCCCTCTGGTATCTACTGGAAGTCTCTGTAACCTCCTCTCCCGCCTACTATGCGTCCCTCCTGGTGGTATGGGTGAGGCTGCCATCTACCGTCGCCAAATCGAGGGTCGGGAAAGTCCTGATAACCTTCGTCGTAGTCTTCGTATTCCTGAAATTCCCCAGTGTCCAATTCCTCCTCAAAATCACGCTTCGGCACCTCTCGATGGGGCTGGTCGTCGTGGATGCGCTGAAAATCCCCTTCCCCTGCCTCGGAAAACCCCTCCCAGGCTCTCTGTGGCCTGGGGGCCCGCGACCTGCCTGAGGTAGGACCGTCGGCCCCACCTGGAACTCCCGGGGGTCCCCAGCGGCCCCCCGTGGGTCGGAGGGGTTCACCAGCCCCCAGGGGCCTTCGCCGCTGTAACGACCCATTTCTGGGTACCATTACTTTTCGTTATTTGTGCAGGTCCTGCAAAGTTACAGTGAAGCCAACATAGAGCAAATAGAGAATTTCATAACAGAGACAACGTTATTCATCCTTCGAAAGAGGATACAAAAGAATAACAAAATATAAACTACTAGTCTTTATTTATAAACAAATAGAAAGCAACTAAACAATAGAAAAACACTCTCCTTACTAATCCTTCTCTCAGAAATCGGCACTCTCCACTGGGAATTCGGACTCCTCAAAAGCTGGAGCCTCCTCGTACTCTGGTTCAGACTCTGTTGAGAAAAACATTTGAAAGGATAAAGTAAACGATATTTACAATAAACAACAATTATAACTTTCATGCAACACTAATCCTAAACAAGTCAATAACCCTAAGCACTAGACTGTATCTATCTAACTAAGACACTTCATTCTTTTATTATACTCATAATGTAAAGAGAAAGAGCAGGCTAAATAACAACCTCGGGTTTCACAGGCGAGCTCAAATGTGCCCTAAATTTATTGGTCCATGATATCATCAAGGAACCCAGTCAAGTCATTCGATTCTGTCAATTAGCGTAGTCTCCGCCACTCTTTCTAACTTTAATTACGAGTTCCCAATCCCATGTCATTCTAACTGTTTCATTCCTACTGTCCACTAATTCTGTTCTTCTAATTTATGTAAAAAGAATTATGCATCAATTGTAGTGTCCATAGCAATTATTCCAATGTGACATTAATCAATAATTTATACATTCGTTGCACAATTCTAATTACAGGATTTATCCTCTAACTGTGACACTAGTATCAATCGATTTCTGATAACCTGTAAGTTGAGGGAAAACACAGCATATACCACTACCAGGCATTATAAGTAATCAAGATTTTAAATAATTAAAACTGAAATTAAACCAATTTTGAAAGCGTAAAAAAGATCCGTAGGATCAGATTTGTGTTATTGACATTCATAATTGGGTTCCTAGGGTTTACCAGCTCAGAGGGATTCTTTCGGCATAAATATGAAAGTAGCAGCAATAAATCATCTCTTCGAGAACCCACAAAATTAGCCAACGTTGCTACTGTGCATTCAGATTCTAGACTGAAAGTGTACAGAAAACATGCAGTTTAAAGAGAGCCAAAGCCCCTAACCCATTAGCTGAAGGAAACCACAACCGCACAATCAAAATCGAGGGAACAGCCGCATGGAGCTAAAATCACAAACAATACAGCCACTTGAATAAAACAGAAGCTGAAGAGAACCACAACAACCAACGTGCAATCAGAAGGGAAATGGTCCCTCGGCGGCCAACCCTAGAACCCCCCAAAACCCAAATTGATATCACAAAGTTGCGGCAAAGATGTCGCCTCGCTCGTGGGATGCCCTAGTAATCACGAGGAAAGAGATCCCTTTCGTATAATCACACATCATCATCTCCTATGTATAAAGTCCCGAAACCCTAGTTCTTTCACAAATCCAAAAGCAGGAAGGAAATAACTGAAATTTAAAGCAAATAAGGTTTACCGATCTTGAAGAAAACCAAAGCCGAGAGAATTCGCAAATAATTCAGAAGATATCGGAAAGTCCAGATCTGAACTCGTTCAGAAATTTCGGGAAGATGAAAACAATTTTTCGCGTGCCCAAAACCCTAAATAAACATCATTTAAATAGAGAAGGGAGAGAGAGATCTTATCAGATCGTAATCCCGAAGGATTCGCGACGACGCGAGATGAAATCGGGCTCGGATTTCGGAAACCCTTTTCTTGTTGTCGCCGCTGCTGCTGCTTTGTTCACGCGCGTGAAGAGAAAGAGGGCTCGGGTCGGGTGAGAGAAATGAAGAGGAGAGAGGATTAGTGAAGGGTTTTATTTAAAAATGAGTGGGCCAGCAAGTGGGCCTGGTCTGGCTTTTTAAAAATGGAATATTACATCCTCCCCCCTACAAAAAAATTACGTCCTCGGAATTGAAAGAATCGAAACTTACCCAAAACGATAGGGATAGCGCTCCATCATCTCGTCTTCACGTTCCCAAGTAGCCTCGCCTGGTGCATTACGATGGCATAATATCTTTATCAAACTGACTGTCGTGTTCCTCAAATTCTTCTGTTGTCGATGGATGATCTCCACTGGCTGCTACGCGTACGTCAGGTCTGGGTGCACTGAAATCTCTGATGGTCCACCATGTGCGCTGGATCCCCCACACATTTGCGTAGTTGAGAAATGTGGAACACATTATGCACTGCTAAGGATGGAGGCAGTGTAATCTTGAAAGCCACTTCTCCTACTCGCTCAAGTACATCAAACGGTCCAATGTAGCGTGGGCTAAGCTTTCCTCGTCTGCCAAAACGAATCAGACCATGGTTCGACGAAATCTTCAAAAATACCTTCTTTCATGGCTGAAACTTCAAATGTCTTCGTCTCGAAGCTGTTCAATGCTTATATCTGTCATGAGCCAACTGCAGTCTCTCTCTGATCGTATGTACCACATCAACTGTCTCTACTATCATCTCGGGCCCTATCACTTCTCGATCTCCAACGTCGTCCTAGCTCAAGGGGGACCGATACTTCCTTCCATATAATGCCGCAAAAGGGGCCATCCCGATACTCGCCTGGAGACTATTATTGTATGTGAATTCCACGAGGTGCAAGTGATCTTCCCACGACCCCTTGAAATCCAATATGCATGCTCGCAACATGTCCTCAATGATCTGAATGGTGCGCTCTGACTGCCCATCTGTCTGAGGATGATATACGGTGCTAAACTTGAGATGAGTACCAAGATTCCTCTGAAGGCTTTTCCAAAAATGTGATGTGAACCGAGTATCTCTGTCTGAAACTATGCTCACCGGTACTCTGTGTAGTCTCACAACTTCTTCCATATATCTATTAGCAAGAACCTCTGCAGTCTGACCAACTCTGAAAGGGATGAAGTGCACACACTTCGTCAGCCGATCCACGATTACCCAAATGGCATCATTCTGCTTCTTGCTTCGGGGCAAGCCAGTCACAAAATCTATCGTGATATGCTGCCATTTACACTCAGGGATAGGCAGTGCTGTAATAATCCTGCAACTCTTTGGTGCTCAGCCTTCACCTGCTGACACAATAAACATTTGGTCACGCTCCGTGCAACACTCCTCTTCATTCTGTGCCACCAATAGTGCTGCTTCATATCGTGATACATCTTCGTACCACTCGGATGAACAGAATAGGGCGATCTGTAAGCTTCCTTCAACAACTCCTCTCTAACATCTTCAAAGGGTATACAAAGCCTGGTGCCAAATCTCAAGGATCCATCTGAATGTATCGTGAACTCTAGTCGCTGCCCTGCCATCACCAACTCTCTGATCTTCTGTAGCTTAGTATCTCCTGCCTGCGCAGCATTGATCCTGTCTACCAAACTGGACTGTATCCGAAAATCCATCAATAAGGAAGCTAATACACGTAGAATCACCTCAATCTCCAAATCCCACAACTCCTGCTGAAGCCTCCACTAAGTCATAAGGGTAAGCACCACTGAAAGTCGACTCAGTGCATCGGATACAACATTGACCTTTCCGGGATGGGACTGAATGTCAATGTTGTAATCTGCCATCACTTCGATCCATCGCCTCTGCCGCAAGTTCATGTCCTTCTGGTCGAAGATATACTTCAAGCTCTTATGGTCTGTAAAAATCTTCACTCGCTCTCCAAGAAGAAAATGCCTCCAAATCTTCAATACGAAAATGACGGCTGCTAACTCCAAGTCATGGGTGGAATAGTTCTGCTCGTGTTTCTTCAGCTGCCTTGATGCATATGCTACCACACGTCCATGCTGATGTCGTACACATCCGAGATCCTTACCGGATGTGTCGCAGTATACCTCGAATCCTCCTGATCTATCTGGAATAGTAAGCAGTGACGATGTAGTCAATCTCTTCTTCAGCTCCCGGAACGCCTTGTCACAAGCCTTAGACCAAATATAGACTACATCTTTCCGCGTCAGTCGCGTCATAGGTTCTGCGATCTTCGAAAAGTTCGGAATGAACCTCCTGTAATAACCAGCCAAACCCAGAAAACTCCGAATCTCAGACACTGTCTTAGGAGCTGGCCACTTCAGAACGGCAGCTACCTTCTCTGGGTCTACTGCAATCCCTTCTCCTGATACAACATGACCAAGAAATCCCACTTTCTTCATCCCAAAAGCACACTTGTTATACTTAGCGTACAACTGTTGTTGCCTCAAGGTCCCTAAGATCATCCTCAAGTGTACTGTGTGCTCCTGCTCGCTCTTCGAATATATCAGGATGTCGTCAAGGTATATCACCACGAACTTATCCAGATACTCGTTCGGCACTAGGTTCATAAGATTCATGAATACCGAGGGTGCATTGGTCACACCAAATGGCATTACCAAGAATTCGTATTGTCCATATCTGGTGCTGAACGTTGTCTTGTAAATGTCATCCTTCTTAACTTTCAGCTGGTGATAACCGCTCTGTAGGTCCAGCTTAGAAAAGATGCATGAACTCTCCAGCTGATCAAACAAGTCTTCGATGTATGGTAGAGGGTACTTATTCTTCACCGTCACTTTGTTCAACTCTCTATAGTCCACGCACATCCTCCTGGTCACATCCTTCTTCTTAAGTAACAATATCGGAGCACTCCATGATGATGCGCTGGGCTGAATCCAGCCTTTCTGCAAAATATCGTCTAATTGAGTCTAAACTTCAACCAACTCTGATGGGGCTAGACGGTAAGGATTCCTGGAGTAAGGTTAAGCTACTGGCACTAGCTTGATCGAAAACTCCACGGCACGGTCTGGGGTAAGCCTGTAATGCTATCCGAAAATACATCTGAGAACTCATGTACTATCGCGGTCTCTCTATTGTAACATCCATAGAAGTCATCACGGCATTTGAGAGTCTGGCTCTGTACTCCACCGGTCCTTCTGATCGGCTCCCGCTGACGAATTCGAATTTCAGGTGGTTTGGGATCTCCAACATCACTCTCCTGCGTCGACAATCAATTGTGGCATAAAAGGTCCCTAGCCAGTCCATCCCGAATACGGCATCAAAACTTGGTATGTCGATGGCTAAAAAGTCGGCAAAGAGCTCTCGCTTGCATAAGACTACGGGGCAGTTTGAATATCCACTAGTCGTCTGCAACACACCACCTCCCGTCTTGACGTCCCAGCCAGAGGTGAGAGGTGAAATGGGGATAGCGAGTTGGTTGACAAATCGAGTCGCCATAAAACAATGCGAATTCCCGGAATCAAAAAGTGCAAGAGCGTGTTTGATATCTACCAACACAACTCCTACGATCGCGAAAACTATGTCTAAGCATACATCATACAATAAAAAAAATTAAAAGATAATGCTAAATTTGTACCTGTAATGACCTGGCCTGTAGCCTCAGTCTCAGCTGTCATAGTGAACGTTTGGCGCTTCGGGTGTGCAGCATGTGGTCGTGCCTGCTAAAATCCTCGTCGCTGTGGTGGGGGTCCACGCTGAGTATTCCCCGCTGGAGTTGTGGCTGGTGCAGATGTCTGTGCTGGAGCCGATGGTCTCTGTCCCTTCTGGGGGCAGTCTCTGGCAACGTGGTCGTCTGCTCTGCAAATCAGGTACTGATTCAGTAGATATCGATACTCTGACTTGACGTGCCCTGGCTTGTTGCAATAGTGGCAGACGGTCTGTTGTCTGCGCTGCTGTGGCTGCTGTGTGTGTGGTGTGGCTGGCCTCTTAGAAGATGTCTGCTGAGCTGGTCGGGCCGCATGTCGACTAGGTGGTGGAGGGGGACGCCTCTGAGGAGCACTCGCTTGTTGTTCCAAATCTTCATTCTGTTGCACATACTCATAATCTCGAGCTGCAGAGAGTACGTCAATGTGGGTCTTCAGCTTGTGCCCCACTAGTTGCTTCTGAATCTTCATATTCAGCCCTTCCTGAAAACGTTGAGCTCTGTCCCAAGGATCGGACACCACATTCTTCGCAAATCTGCAAAAAGACCCCTTATTAGTAAATTACATACGTCTATAGATTAACTGTGTAAGTTGTAATACATACTTGCTGAGTCTGGAGAATTCAGCGTTGTACTGTTCCACATTCATGGAGCCTTGCTTCAAGTTCATAAATTGGGCCTGCAGTGTTCTCTTTGCTTCAGGAGAGAAATACAGAGCATTAAACCTCTCCGTGAATGTGCTACAAGAAATCGTCCAGATCAAGCGATCCTCCTCTGAATCCCACCATGACATAGCGTCTTCAACCAAACTGTAGCTTTGCCATGTCCACCCATGAATCTGGTGCGATCCGTACTGCTTTCAGCATGGCAGCTGTGCGACGTATCCACTCTACTACTGCCAGAGGTCCCTCGGTCCCTTTGAAAACTGGTGGACACAATGATCTGAATTGCTGAACTCCACATTTCCTTCTGTGCTCAGGCTCCCTTTGCAAAGCTCTAACCATTTCTCGTAAAATCTAGTCTGTAATCTGGATTGTCGTTGCAGGTTGCTCAGTGTTGTTCCCATTATTCCCGTTGTCGGCATAACGATTTTCGCCATTTCCATGGTGGACATGATCATTGCGGTTGGGGTCGATGTTGTTGTCAGCATTCCCGTTGTCGACTTGATCATTAAGCTGATAATCGGTGTCGTAGTTATAGTCATTACTATAGTCAACATTCTCATAAGCAATGTGATTGGCGCTGTTGGGGACGTTGTTCATGGTCCCAGTTCTACGCCCATCACGGTGCTTTCCTGCCAAGTCTGCAAGAGTAATGATTGAATTGCTCCCAGTACCCGCGTCGACGACGGTATGCTTTCGACATTCGGTATTCCAAAGAAGGATATCGGTCCAATTGTTCATTTACTACGAATTTTCCAGTTTGCTCTATATTGTTCACGAGGCGTCTTGCGGCGACCTGCATGGGCCACAAGCTTGTAACGACCCATTTCTGTGTACCATTACTTTTCGTTATTTGTGCATGTCGCAAAGTTACAGTGAAGCCAACATAGAGCAAACAGATAATTTCATAACAGAGACAACCTTATTCATCCTTCGAAAGAGGATACAAAAGCATAACAAAATATAAACTACTGGTCTTTATTTCTAAACAAATAGAAAGCAACTAAACAATAGAAAAACACTCTCCTTACTAATCCTTGTCTCAGAATTCGGCACTCTCCACAAGAAATTCGGACTCCTCAAAAGCTGAAGCCTCCTCGTATTCTGGAACAGACTCTGTTGAGAAAAACATTTGAAAAGATAAAGTAAACGATATTTACAAATAAACAACAATTATAACTTTCATGCAACCCTAATCCTAAACAAGTCAATAACCCTAAGCACTAGACTGTATCTATCTAACTAAGACACTTCATTCTTTTATTATACTCATAATGTAAAGAGAAAGAACGGGCTAAATAACCTCGGGTTTCACAGGCAAGCTCACATGTGCCCTAAATTTATTGGTACATGATATCATAAAGGAACACAGTCAAGTCATTCGATCCTGTCAATGAGCGTAGTCTCCGCCACTCTTTTTAACTTTAATTATGAGTTCACAATCCCATGTCATTCTAAATGTTTCATTCCTACAGTCCACTAATTCTGTTCTTCTAATTTATGTAAAAAAGAATTATGCATCAATCGTAGTGTCCATAGCAATTATTCCAATGTGACATTAATCAATAATTTATACATTCGTTGCACAATTCTAATTACAGCATTTATCATCTAACTGTGACACTCCTATTAATCGATTTCTAATAACCTCTAAGTTGAGGGAAAACACAGCATATACCACCACCAGGCATTATAAGTAATCAAGATTTTAAATAATTAAAACTGAAATTAAACCAATTTTGAAAGCATAAAAAATCTGTAGGATCAGATTTGTGTTTTTGACATCCATAATGGGGTTTCTAGGGTTTACCAGCTCAGAGGGATTCTTTCAGCATAAATCTGAAAGTAGCAGCAATAAGTCGTCTCTTCGAGAACCCACAAAATTAGCCAACGTTGCTACTGTGCATTTAGATTGTAGACTAAAAGTGTCAAAACATGCAGTTTAAAGAGAGCCAAAGCCCCTAACCCATTAGCTAAAGGAAACCACAACCGCACAATCAAGGTCGAGGGAACAGCCGCATGGAGCTAAAATCACAAACAGTACAGCCACTTGAATAAAACAAAAGCTGAAGAGAACCACAACAACCAACGTACAATCAGAAGGGAAATGGTCCCTCGGCGGCCAACCCTAGAACCCCCCCCCCCCCCCCCCGGAAACCCAAATTGATATCACGAAGATGCGTCAAAGATGCTGCCTCGCTAGTGGAATGCCCTATTAATCACGAGGGAAGAGATCCCTTTCGTATAATCACAAATCATCATCTCCTATGTATAAAGTCCCGAAACCCTAGTTCTTTCACAAATCCAAAAGCAAGAAAGAAATAACTGAAATTTAAAGCAAGGTTTACCGATCTTGAAGAAAACCAAAGCATAGAGAATTCCCAAATAATTCAGAAGATATCGGAAAGTCCGGATCTGAACTCGTTCAGAAATTTCAGGAAGATGAAAACAATTTTTCGTGTGCCCAAAACCCTAAACAAACATCATTTAAATAGAGAAGGGAGAGAGAGATCTTATCAGATCGTAATCCCAAAGGATCCGCGACGACGCGAGATGAAATCGGGCTCGGGTTTCGAAAACCCTTTTCTTGCTCGTCGCCGCTGCTGCTGCTTTGTTCACGCGCGTGAAGAGAAAGAGGGCTCGGGTCGGGTGGGAGAAATGAAGAGGAGAGAGGATTAGTGAAGGGTTTTATTTAAAAGGGAGTGGGCCAGCAAGTGGGCCTGGTCTGGGCCTTTAAAAATGGAATATCACATCCCTGGGCGAACCCAGGGGAGGCCGCCGCCTGGGCGAACCCAGGGGAGGCCGCCGCCTCCCCTGTAATATCTTGGGAGGAGGCAGGACCCAAAAAGGTATCCCCGCCTTGGTGTGCGCCTCATGGAGGGGGTGGCTAGGGCCGCCGCCCCCCCTTTGTGCTTCCACTGCCTTTCGCCGCACTTCCTCCCAGTAATCGACCTTCCACTGCTCCCCTTCCTCGTCCTCGACAAATTCCTCCTCCACAAGGACGTTTTCCGCATCAAAAATTTCAACTTGTTCCTTCCCCTTGCCTAAAAGTGGCGTCTTTCCCGTTGATTTAGGATTTCCATCTCCTTTGTTGTTCGCCGCCAATTGGAAGATCAATTGTGCAAATTGATCTTCGTGCTTCGCTTGATTCGCCGTTAATTGGTTGATAGAAGCCGTTAATTTCGCTATGGATTCTTCGTTTCCCGCCAACGATTTCTTGATCCCGTCGATCTCGCTTGTAAATTTCGCATCCAAAGCCTCAATTTTGTCTTGCCATCTTGTCGAAGCCGCCATGAATCGTCACGCACTCTGATACCAAATTGATAGAATTCACCCAAGTCTGAAATTAAATTACTAAAACAGCGAATAAAAAGATAACTTTTGGCTACAATATAAGAGCAACCACCCTTCCAAGACGCCGGTAAGCAAGGACGTCCTCACTCTCCTAAGTCTACCTAAGAATTCTCAAAAACAATTCAAAATATCAATAATCAAGCATAAGAAACATCAATGACGGCTAGCCCTAATTTAATAGAAACCCCCCTAATCTAATTACAAATACGCCATTAAAATTAATTAGAAAAAGGAAGGGACGAAAACGCCCCTAAGAAAGGCCGGCTCTCAATGCGCGTGCGGGTTGCGGGAAGGGGGCCGCCGAGTCTAACATTTTGCTCGTTTCATTTTAAGTTACGGTTTTGGATATACTTATCATTTTATGAATATATTAGTATGTATACATATTTGTAGAAGTTCAATTGCATTAGAGTTTTCATCAGAATATTTGTATCAGTTGAGAACATATGTGACGTATTATACACACAAGGGGTTGATTGTAAAGTGTAAGTCAAATGACTTGCTGGGCCAGGTTAAAACTATTTATGTATATTTTTATACACATATTTTTATGTATATATATTTGCAACAACTAAATTTTACTATTATATATTTGAAAACATATGCAGAAAAGATTACAAAAGTGCAAATTGAAGTGTAAAATGTAAACTAAATAAGTTATTGTATCAGGTCATAACATGTTTTAACCCAAATCCCAATAATGAAAAGTCATTCTCTTATCGGGTTTAAATATAAAATTCAAACTACCCATATCAACCCAATTTATAAATAGATAATTAACTTTCCCCCCTCTAACCCTAGCCACCTCTTCATCATGTGACTCCAGTAAGTTTCTAACCCCAGCTACATGAGGTGGTTGCCAGATCCAAAGCAACAGCAAGCGATCCAAAGCATGAGGAGGCAGGATCTAAAGCAATAAAAGAAGATGAGATCAGGTATGCTCTTCCCTTCTCCGGTTTTCCTGTTTCTTCTTCATTTTTGTTTTGCTTTTGTTTCCATGGTTCAATTTAGGGTTTTCATAGTTTTTTTCCTTCCAGTTTTGTTTCTTTTGTTTCTCAGGTGTGGTTTAAGGGTAACTTTCTCTCTTATGAGGAACGAGGATGATAAACGACATCAAGATCCATGATGACTTCAGCCACCAAGGACACCCATCTACATTGTTCTCTTTCTTTCTTTTTTGGTACATCGGATAGCCACAAGCGGGAATCGATCCCGTGATCTAAGACTAGTGGGGGCATACCACTCAGGCAAAGGCCTGGTGGTTATTGTTCTCTTTCTTTCAGTTTCCTTTTTTGTCTCTCTCTCTAGTCTCTTCTTCTTCTTCTTTTTGAACCTGAGATTTGACTACGTGATCCAAAACAAAATTATGTAGCGTAGTTTCATACCAGTCTATTCCAAAACTGGTAAGAAACTGGTGAAACCTAAAGCCAAAACCTTATACATTGCTTGAAACTATCTAGATGAAGCATACTGAAATTAACGCCTTTAATGGACTTGTACATACATACATTGAAATTAACGCATGTAATGGACTTGTACATATGTCATGGAGTGCAACCTTCATCTTCAATGTATGTACTAGTGAAATAGATCTTTATCTTGTATTGTATTATATTAAATAGTCTTTTATGTGTGTGTATAAAATTGCCCACCTGCTTGCATATTCCAGTATGTATTCAGATATTCATGTACATATACAGATATGCACATAGTTTCACACTATCCACATCAGTATCCATATATTTTAAAATGAGCAGGTATGGATATCCATATTTGTCAGATTACATATGTGGAACCATTTTTGGAAGGAATTATTTTTATGTGCTTAAATCCAAAGCTTGAAGGGATCATCGCCCTCGCCCTTAGATAAATATGTGCACTTCAAGACCACTAAGTGCTTGTTAGTTTAAACCATGTTTTTGAAAACCATGCCACATAAAACAGCCCGTTCCTTTCAAAAAGATTGACGTTCCAACCATCGTGTAAATCATCAAGCACAAACCTTAACACAGGAGTAATATAGGCAATTGAAGAATAAGATCAGATTTGTGATTAGAAAAATCCATCTATAATGATTTGGTAGGAATGATCACTGCGAAGAAAGACAAAAGTGTTGAATGAGAAATCAACGGCAGCAAGCTCAAGATGAAGAGCCCATCCAAGGAGAGATTCAGAAGTCCATTTGAAGACACTTTTTCTTTGCATTGCTTGAAGAATTACCACAAAAAATGGACAAGGTAACAGCTATTTAATAGCGTTGTATTATTTAGAAGTACTCTGCATATCATTCTTTTTTCCCTTCCCTTTTCTTTTCCACATTGCCCATTTGTGCCGTGTTTTGCTTCCATTTTCTGCAGTTCCACCATTTTATTTCTTTCTATTCATTTTCCAGTCTCGCTCTTTCATATGTCCATACTTTCTACCAATCACTTAAAGGGAGTTCCCAGTCATTCGAACATGCATGCCATATCAAGCATGTGTTGGCACACTTGGTTTACTATAAAGTTATATCGAAAATCATAGATAAAAAAGAAATGGAAAAGATGAGTGGATGGACATGCCACCTAACTCTTTCTTTCAAAAATGTAATTTTTCATGCAGCACACGAATAATTCATTACTAGTACGACTCACAATTACTACAACTATATATACTTAGTGGGACGTCCCAGACACTTTTGCCAACATGCCAAAATGATAGTAAAACACTGACATTGACATGCATTGAATTGTTCAAACATCGTAACCAACATTTAGTATAACAAAATGTTTCCATAGAAAAAATTTCTATAGCCATCTAATTAGTTCTCAATCACTAATTTGTGAGCACTAAATGCATACAAAATAAATATTTAAATAACAAACCATAATCGAGATTCTACCATTTGAATGATTTTCACACAAGCAGATTAACACGATGGTGCACATCAAGGTTTAAAATCATGTTGTTGGTCTCAGTTTCAGTCGATAATTTGTAGTACCTGTATCATCTATATTGGCCGTTACCTATCACAAGTACTGGACCTTAAAATGATTGTAATTAGAATGGGAACTATAGTAGTGCTAGAATTAGGAATTAGAAAATAATTCAGAGTAGGGATTATAATGTAGTTTCGAATAATTTTGAGGTATTTTTGTAATTGCAGTATTGCCCTATACTTTTCTCCGCAGCAATTGAATCCCAACTTGTCATGTGGCCAATTTTGTGCACCCAATGTTTTAAAAAGTATTTTTGAGGCTCACCTCAAGTTTTTTTAAGCCCAAAAATGCATTGAGGCATATGGATAAGGTGTGGATGATGCTGAAAGCCTACACCTCAATTAACAAGGCTTATGTGAGGCGCCCACTTCATATGCATCAAATCTCGTGTTGAAGAAAGGCTTGTGTCTTGGCTAGGGGTAAAACATTTAAAAAACTTTATTTTAAACTAAAAATAGAAAAGGTAAAAATTGAAAACCAATTCATCTTCTCTACATCTTATCTCACCATCTGGTGTAGTTTAAGGGCCACTTAGGATTATAATGGCTTATCGATAACATCTTTAGGTTAAAAAATTAAAAATCAAAATTTTGAATTTTTCAGTCGATTTCTTTATCGTTTTTTAATATCACTTTTTGGGGATTTCTATTTTGATTTTGATTTCTTCTTATTTCTTTTTTGGGTTTTTCGCATATTCGTCCCATAAATCTTGCATATTTTGATATACATCCCTTAAAATTTGGCATTTGCTCTTAAGTCCCTCAAATATTAAACGTTAACTTTAATAGTCCCTTCATCCTGTTTTTTGTTAAAAAGTTAGCTGAAATTATATTAATTAACGATTAAATAATGATTATAGTTAATTAATTAAGAAATTAACTTTAATTAATCATTAAACCCCCCTAATTAAACATTAATCACCCCCACCCCATCCAAAAACGTCGGGGCGGCGGCGGCGGCTCCTCCTCCCCGACGTTTTTGGATGGGGTGGTGGTGGTTAATGGTTAATTAGGGGTCCCGAAAACCCAGGGGAGGCGGCGCCTCCTCCCCTCGTCTGAGGGGGGAGGGTTAGGCGGCACCGCCTCCTCCCCCTGGGTTTTGTCGCTCTTCCTCGTCTGAGGGGAGAAGGGGAGGGGGAGGAGGCGCCGCCGCCCCCCAGGAAACCAAGACCCCAACGAAAATTAACCCGAACCCTAACGGAATATTCTCATTCCGTTAGATTTTAACAGAAAGTTAGAGAGTGTGACTATTAAGTTTTAAAGTTTAAAATTTAAGGGACTTGAGAGCAAATATGAATTTTTAAGGGATGAATATCAAAATATGCAAGATTTAAGGGACAGATATGCGAAAAACCCCTTTTTTTATTTCTTTCTCTTTTACGATCTGCTCTCACTCTTTCTCTCACCAAACTCCCTCCCTCCATGTTCTCTCCAGCTCATTCTCTTTTCTTTTGCCTCTATTATCTTTTTTCCAATGTTGGTTTTCCTTTATTTGTTTTTTGAACAAATATATGTAGGCTTACAAAAGCCCTGATAAGGGAAAGAACCTGTCACGAAGATGGGAAAAATCCCATAGAAGAGTAACTCTTACAACTAATTTCTAATTTTTTGTTTGAATCACAACAAATATCTTCCGAGCCGCTTTAGCTTTCATATAACTTCCATGCATCGTAAATCTAATTCGTTGTGTGTAGAATTTGACCCAAGCATTTTTTAGTTCAAAAACCCCCCTCACACACAGCTCAAGAGAAGACTAGAACATATAACCTCCCACACAAAGTAAGGATATGTCTATGCCACTTGAGCTAGCCTATCGTTATTTGGTAATAAATGACAGTGAAATTGAAACTTGAAACCTAAGCATTTTGGTACCTATGACATTTCTAACAATTTGAGTAATTTATAAAACTAGCTTAAGGTTGTATTTCAAATAGTTAGCTAGTATATTATTGCTAACGTAAATATATTGGCTAAGGTACTGCTAACTTATATCTAATTTCTTTGTTCTTTAATTTCATTCCTTTTTAAAAGGGTGAAATTTTAAATTGATTTTATTGACATGTCAAACATATATGCAAATACAAAATCTTTGCATTCTAAATATATAATCCAAGGAAATTCTAATCAGTACTCTTTCCTTGACTCTTCAAGCTATTTATTCTATAGGTGCAACCTCATGTTTCTTGGAATTAGTGATCATACCTAACATGCTACAACATCCCATCCCAACCAATAAATCAACAGGATGCTAAATTTTTGTCAACATAAAGTTAATCCATATTTATAGTTATATGAATGTTTAACAATCTATATGTGATGGTTATATAATATTAATATTAAGATAATATTAAGAAACAAAAGGCTTACCTATCGCTTCGTGGGAAGATCACACGCCTCATGTTGCACCTCTGCCTTTTTAAATTGTGTGTGCACCAACACGGTATCAACTATCAAGGAGCATTTCCAATGTGTTGTGATCACCAACATACCATAATTTGTCCTAACTTTCTTCGCTCTCGTCTAAATCAAAAAAAAAATCATACTAGATTAGCTATCCCCAAATCATACTAGATTAGCTATCCCCAAAAAAATCATACTAGATTACCATTTATTTGAGTGTATATTTCATAAAATTCCCAACAAATGCGATTTGAATCAATTGATATATATTTTTGCTATTTAAGTTCAACAATTATTCATAGTAAGTTAGAATTTCAGCTTTTGGTAATTCAAACCTTGGGCTCCTTTTATATTGGTTGTTGTTAGCTAATAACAACATCGATGGTGCTGGTTAATATTGAATAGATCGTACTAGCATGCTTGAAATTTGATACACTGTGAGCAATATGACTCGGTACTGGCCGAGTTCCTAAGTAATGGTGTGCATAATCAAATATCATTGTAGATGCTCACAATAACACAAAAATCGATACCAAAATAAATAAACATAGTTTATCATTTCCAGGCATTGTAGATTGAAAGTCACGTCTAAGTGGTTTTCACGAGCTAGATGACCCATGCAGTAACATCTCACTGCCTGTGCAAATATGTCCTTTTCTCCGCGGGCGTGCACAAAATTTCCACATATGTCAAAATTCTTATGTCTTGAGTTTAATTAAATAAACAATTTCATGTACGTGTTTCTAAAATTTACAGCAATTATGATTTGCAGAAATAGCAGTTCAAGTGCCAAGAAGTTTTTTATACGACAACAATATGACCGTTTAGAAATATTCTCTATTCCAGCCCCAAAAAAGCACTAATTTAAAGTAATAACAAAATAAATGGCAAACTCACCGGATCAAAATTCTCCCTTAGAACCCCTCTGCTGGGAGAAGCCTTTTTAACTTCAGCTATCAAAGCCGGTAACCCAGTTCTTTCATATGATGCCCGCAATGCCCCAGCAAAATCTCTAACAGGAGGAGCATTGGTAAGAGCCTTGTTCACCACAACTAAAGGTTTTCTTTCCTTCAACTGAATTCAGAAAATTTCAAGAGGAAACAAAGACGATAAGTATTAATCACTTTAAAACAGAGATTTATACCTCAATATGAAATTTGGTAAATAGCAGTCTCAACAGTACCTGTGAGACCTCTTTATCCTTGTCCCATATAATTTTTTCGAGGATGTTGCGGGGTGTGTTTCCCTCATTTTCCAAGCGGAATTCAAACGGTCCCACAGCATGCGAGGGGGGTCCTGTGGGAGGACGCCGTCTAATTCGTATGCCCTGGTTCTCTAGTATTTCATCTATTACTGATTTTCCACGTTCAACATTTCTATCTTCCTACAAGTTTGTAACATAATCATTATTGTATGCAACTGCACCACGAGTTTCCACAGACCCCTACAAAACCAATTGCAGCAAAAATTTAAGGGAGAATTCTTTTTATTTTTATTTTTGGGATGTGATTGTGAAATAAATTGATTTCCAACTGTATTTTTCTTTCCAACACCAGAAGAAAGTTCATAAAGTGATTCTATCAGAATTTTAACAGCAAATTATCTATTTCCGCATAAAAAGAAAACCAGTCACGTGGAAAAAAAGTTAAAAAGGGGAACTTTGAGTTATAACCTATCAACTAGTTAATTAAAAAACGCAAGGAATTCAGAAATTACAGACCTGTTCAGCTCTAGCGCAACGAAGAATTAGGGATTTCCGCTGGGGATCCACCGAGATCTGTGGTGCCCACACCTTAGGGTTTAGATTTCTGCTGCATTCAAAAAGTTTCGTTTTCGAAACAGAAATAGTAATCCGATGAGGAGCTCGGCCGCAAATCCCCTCCATCAATTTGGGCGCAAAAACGGCGACATCCGCTTCACAAGAACTGCGGGTTTAAACAGGTGAAGTTGAGGTGTGGTCACCTCCGCCAGACGCCGGTTTGTGGGGGCGAGCGAGTGATTGGATCACAACGGCTTATCCGTTGGGCAAATATTAGATAGTTTTCTCAAGGCATTAGAAGCGGGGCATATATTAAAAATGATTAATAAAATCGACTAAAATAAATAATTAGTGAAATTGACCTATCACATCAGTGAGAGGTGACTGGTGCTGCAGTGTGAATTTCGGTAATCGCGGCCAAATTGTTTGGCCGTTATAGAGTTTAACCGCAGGTACCAGTTGCAGCCATTTATATCGTCGTTGCCGTTTCCTTTTATTTCTAGATAGTATTCTTTAAAAGACATTCTACACCAAAAACAAAAAATAATGATAAAGTTTGGATCCCATCAGGGAACTTAAACAGTTTAAGAAACAATTCTTTTACCACAATTTGTCATTTTATTTAATTTGAAATTGGGATTTTTTTTTCCATGAAGTGATTTTTTTCGTTTTAACGAAAAAGAATTATTTATAAAGCATTATAGGGGAATGGCTCTTCAAGATATTTGGATTTGGTCTGGTGATGCGGCTCTTACTTTGCGTGAGAGATGTCCCGAGTTTGATTCTTGGAATCCTGCTGAAATATTTTTTTCCTGGCAATTTTGCCCATTAAAAAGAAAACGAGAAAACATGATATAATGGAAAAGAAGTCAGTGTGTAATGAGAATAAGTTAAACAAATTTTCCGAGATGAGACAAAATTACAAATAATTTTAGAAGGCTACCAAAATTAAATTTAACTGACCAACTTTTCCTCACATAGACATCACTTGCAAGGCATTATATACACCTTAAATTGAAGTGTGCAGAGGTGATGTGTTACCAAAAATTGAAAAAACACACATCATTGATCGCATCACGGTTGGGATTCTGCATCCCGGTTCCAAATACAGCATTCAATCTCTCTTCTCCCGAAGGAAAAGTAGGAAACCAAGGGGAAAAGAAACCTAACACTCTCATAAGCATCTCCAACGTCGGTAAATAGCGGCTAATTTTCAGAAAAAAACTACCTGCATTTTCTCCAAATAAACATAGAATAACTATCCTGTATTATCTCCAAATAAACCAGTTAGCATGTAACATCACATGGTATTTTTGTTTCACATTATGCCCTTGCAGTCAGTGAAGAGTCCCAAGAGGTTTTTTTTTTTTTTTTTGGTACTTCGGAAAACTAGTCCCAAGAGTTTTTAATGCTAGGTTTAGTAGAGAGGGGGGAGTTTGCCATCTCAATGTCACTGTTAACGGCATTAGAAGACCAACGTTGAAGATAATATTTAGGGATAACCTTCGAGCATAAAGATAGTTTTTCCCCCAAAAATTAGCCGTAAATAACGGCAGAATCATAAATAGTATGGGCTCCCAACTCAACATGTTGCTACTGAATAGATGAGTTTATGATATGTTATCATGAATTTAGTTTTACAAATCACAACACATTCGCAATACAAAATGCTGAAGGCTCTGGCTCCCAAGTTTGTTGCTCTCATTTGCATATACCATGCATTTCCTTCGGGTGTTCATACACGATTTAACTCACAATATACAGACAGGCTCACTTGATAAGAACACAAGTAGACCATAATAACGTCACATAATTTAGCTCTTCCAAGAAATTTCCGATTGGCGGCAGGACATGGAAGACAAGATTGAGCTCTGTCTGAGGAATGAAAATGCACTTGAGGGCAAATCATCGCTACTTGAAAAGTTTCCTGAATCCGTTGAAAATAGTTAGAGCTCTCAATTCGCCTTTCCTCATGTCCCTCAACCTCCTTCGCAATATCTGCAATACATGATAGTTTTAGGAAACCCAAGAGAATTGATGCATTCGTCTTGAAGTAGGCTGCATGAGAAAAATGTAATATATACAATCTAAAACTGAAAGAACAAAAGGAGGATGCACTATAATCCATCCGGAGAAAACAAAGTATATCACTTAATTTTGTCCCATGATAGTAGACTTGGCAAGACGATGGTTTATATACAGCTTTACGCTTTAGTAATTGTGTCAATTATAAGCAAACCACACATGAATAACGAAACTTGCATCAGTAAAGTTGACATGAGTCGTTACAGGCTGACAGTAAATTTCGATGGTTTATAGTCTGTAAGCTTAAACACTTACATATTGTGCGCGGAACAAGATCCTCCGCTCACTGGTACACAAGTCTGTTCCTAGCTGCTTCAAAAGTAATTTCCGATTGGCTTGCTTTGTCATAGTTGTGATTGGATCAAGAGGGCTACCTCCCTGAAAAGAGCATATAGATATTAGACGATGGAAAGGCTTTGGAAACGTATAGACACAAGTTTATAATTTCATGCCCTCTAAGCCAAAAAGGCAGGCTTCTGCTATGACTCAATTGCCCACCTGTTAACAGATGAAAAACCAGAATAACAGGTCTGCGGTTTTTTTTAGTGTGACAAGGATGTTAAACAAACCTCTATTTATTCAGGTCGTTGACCAATTCAGTGAAAGTATTGCTTAAATCATACCGAACAATTAGTTCAATACAAAATTTATATAGCGCCATTATCAGAGAGAAATAAGAATCATTTCCACCAAATTAAATTCAAAATATGGCATACCATTCTCATGAAAAAAATAGACAAAACATAACTAGCTTTTTGGATAAATAGGTTATAATAAACACAAGAAAAATTAGCATGACCAGATTCATAACAAAGTAATCAAACCACTGAAAAAAATAAAAGCCCAAGTAGAACCGATATACTTGGGTCTAAAGTGATATGTCAACAAAGTGCAAAGCTATGAAATAATATATGACAGTGTATTAAAGAAGCAACAGAAGAGACGATGATTCAGTACCTCTAGGAATTTGGTGTACGCTGATATGCTCAATTCACAGCAATCCGATATGAACTGTAAAGCTTGTTCTTCTATTTCAGGATACTTCATTCCAGACTGACTTTTACCGGAGGCAGCAGCAGCCAACTATAAGTGTATAAAGTTGACACATTAATTCCAATGAGAGAATATTTGAAAATTTTACCACTAGAAGCTTGAAGATGAGAAAATCAGAACATAATATCATCGTATACAAAGAAGACTACATCTAGTTTTTGAGTAATATAAAGCATTTCTTCTAACAAAAAGTATTTGAATGTGTCATATTTTGAACTTGAAGTTCACCATAAGAACTAATAGTCACGCTAAAGGAATACATTGTTTAGATTTAATCAAAATCATGTTTGGAAGGCATGAAGCATTACATCTTGATATCTAACTCCACCAGAATAGCCGAGGACATGCATTTGACCACACCAAGGAATGTGAATTCAGTGTTAATGTCGTGTATTTTACAACTGCACTGCCTACTGGCAGAAACATTGACCAGAAGCTGTGCTGCTTCATTATTTCACAAAACATGAAAACTTTCTGTAATAAATCACACTCACATTTATAGATGTGTGTGTGTGTGCCGCATTAACAAATACAAAGAGAGACCGTTATAGTATCTTATTCTACCGACTCCTTCAAATATAGAAAGACTCTTTATAACATAAATTGCAAATAAAATGTAATCTCATACATAAACTATCTTCAGTGGAGAATCTTATAATATAGTAATCAGCAAGAAGCTTCAGGAATGATACAGTATCGTATTTTAGATGCAAGGTAGCATTATGAATTAAACCATGGTAATATCTGCTTCTTTAGATTTTCACAATGATGTATCACACCTCATGACAGAAATAAACTAAGTGTGATATTTCTTTCTCATGAATGCACATCAAATGGTAATTCTGCTTCTTTCCTTTTCATGACAGTATTGTGATAGAAGAGATCAAAATGATGTAACTGAGCTTTGGAGGCTAAATTTTAGAGATTCGAGGTTTTAGACTTAGCATGAACATGCCCGAGTATATGGAATGTGAGTTTTATGGAGTGAGATAGAAAGATCATAACATGAAGCTATATGAGGGAAGTATATCGGTAAGGAAGTGCTTTAAGTATTTAAAAATGGGTTATCCAAGACAATACATGAATTAAGAAAGTTGATCATAGATCAAAGCAGGATGGTTGAAATGAAGAGCAGCAACAGGAATGCTTAATGATTGAAATATATCATTGTGGCTAAAAGTTAAATTTTACATCACGATAAGCTAACTTTGAAATATATCATTGCGCCTAAACATGTTTCCTTAGACTTCCTCCAGAATCCTAACCTAAACCGACAAAAAAATCCTTCCAAAACCTAATCCAAAAGAAGAGGACTTGTGGGACTTGGTCAATTCGTGGAAATCTAGCACCAATTCTTCAATCAACGAGACCAAAGCTTGTAAAGAGATTTGACTTCCTACGCTCCGAACAAAATTAAGAACCTTGCCAGTCACCTATATAATGCCAAGGTATCCGTTGAGTTATTTCTTGTTGCATTGTGTCAAGTCATCACTTAGGAATATTTATTTGTCCAATCTCTTTTGTGTTTTGAGTTGCAATCTTCAACAGATTAGATGATGTGATTACCCCTGCACTTACATTCGTTCACTTTAATTTTGCTTGAATATCATAGATTAGAAATAGTTCTACATTACCTAATCGTTATGCATATAATTCTAGGATAAGTTTGCATTATACTGTGTGTTTGGTTACTCATATTAGCATTTAGAAGCCCTATAGGTCAGCCCTACATCAGGAAGTTTGTGAAATTTGTGTTAATTGAGTATTAACTGATAGCAATATGTAGATCAGCTAACAAATGCAGAATTTCTTATTTGGCTAGAGTCAAATAGTTCAACCCCCCTTATTTTTTCAATGGCCGGAACTATTCATTTTGATCTTCCTATTCTAAACCCCCAAAAAACCAAATATGTGAACCTAAGGGGTTTTACTTGTCCATCCATTCACTCATAGTAAAAAAGTTCCATTACTACGAAATCGTTAAATTTATGATGGATGGGAATGATGGATGGGATGGATGGACGAGCAAAACCCCAAAACCCATTAGATTCACTAGGCATTTGGTGCTTTGAGGTCTTAGAATATGAAGATCAATGATTATGAAAAAAAAAGCCGCCAGCCAAGGAGGAAATTTATCTGTGGTCAGCTGACAGGCATATTTCTCCTTATCTAAGTTTTCAAAGTTGCAGGACCGCAGTTATTGAGCACAAACAAAGCATGGATATATCAGTTATGATCTCCATCAGCACCCTTTCCTGCAAATCTTTTAGGCTCACTTTTATCATACATCGGGAAAAGTGTTCGACATTTCATATTTAGTCCGTTACAGCCATGTCAGTCTTTCCCTTCCCCATGATGCAAGTCACCTGTAAAACTGGCTTCACTTTTGTTGCTGCCTTTATATAATCTTTCTTAGTGGAAGCACAACCATATATGTGTATCGAAAACTATATAGAATTAAACAATACACACACTTAGTTAACAACAAATCAGAGCTAATTTAAGTTTAAGGTTAGGATGTGTACGGAGGACAACCGTACAGGTATAGATGCAACATTAATATATTTTGAAGGATTTACATCCAATTAGTATTTTTCTGAAAATAAGTTAAAATTTCTATTTCCAGAAGTCAAAAACTTTGAAATTTTGTAGCTAGAAATTTTCATCGCCCAACTCAAAAAATAAAAAATAAAAAATAAAAAATAAAAAGAAAAGAAGGATAAACCAGAAGAATATGCTGTGGGAAGCAGGAAAAAAATCAGAATTTATAAACTGCCAAACCTCATAGTATTTCTGACGCATTTCTGGGGGACTAACAACAAGATAGGCATATGCCATCATTTCCAATGGCAACCCAGTAATCTGCAAAGGAAACCGTTGAGGCCTGCCCAAGTTAAATGCAAACAAAAGTCAAATGTCTAAAATTTTAAACTTTCTGATGGACCATAATTAAGGAATAATACCCCATACAAAGAAAAACACATCTAGCATCAACACAATTTCTATCATTCTTCTTCTACGAATTAGAATCTGATAACTTTGCACACACTATAATGTTTTCTGTTTTATACATTGCAAGGATCAGATAGACTCTTAAACAATTAGAAGGAATGCTAACATCTTCTAATCTTACGAAAGTGAATGCTTTATAAGCATCGCATATTTAAAAGTTCAACATTTTGTTTCTTTCTTTTATCATAAAGTGCCCGAGCACATTAAAAGACGCATCCCCATATACTTTCTCCTTGTAAACAGGCAAGTTATGCTAGATAATACACCAGAATGCTAAATACCGTTAAAAAACTTTGCACAAAGATGATTCAGATTAAAAGAGTAGCATGGTTGGACTTCACGCCTAATCAGGATCATAAAATTAGACATATTGCAACGCATTCATGATCAGAATGTTAAAATTGGTTAAGGCGGGATCCATATAACGGCTATGTCCTGGAAACAGGAATTGCAATGTGTTTTTACCATTATTTCACCTTCTTTACTAATAAAAAGTTTTAGTTGAATCTTTTTTACCAAAGTAGAATGAATGGTGGACAGAAGTGCATTGAGCTAGTAACAAATGATAACTACAAAAGAAAAATGATTCTGGATGAAAAAAAGGTGTCCTCCCAAGAAGGTATGCATTTTAGTTACCACAAGAGAGACCTCTTTTGCTGGGTAGACTTAAATGAAGGAAACTTTATAGGTTTAAAATAGATCTCATAAGTAAATTGCAGACCCTCATTTAAAAAAAATCTTGTTACAGAATATCAGCTATTAATTTATCATACACGAAATGTTTGGCGCATGTGAGAAGACAGTAAACTGATGCAACGTGCGGCGGTTTGCACGTCTACATGAGGAGGCGTGCGCGTGGCTTAGAGGCAAGACCCATTCCTAATTAATCAAGGGAGGTATTTTCTGAGTAGGTGTATTTTGGTCTTTGACTAATGTGAGATGTTTTGGAGGAAGATTAATTAGGGCCGGCTGGCCATTTGTTTGGTTTATGCTATTTTGAAGAAGAAACTCGTTATTTTGATTATTGTTGCTTGGGGGACTTACTCTTTGATCCATTAATTCAAAGAGATGGTTTCGATCTTCTCCTAAAGATCGTCTATCTTGTTTCTTCGCGCTCAATTATAAAAATCCACCTTTTTCATATTTTCCACCTTTAAAAATATCATTTTTAATTGCTATTACTTGGAGTTTGTATCAAATTGGTATCAGAGCACTCGATCCTGATGGCGACGTCTACTTGATCCAAGGATAAAATTGATGCCCTAGAAGAGAAATTTGAACGACGAATTGAAGATCTGACGAAAGAGATGGAAGAACGCTTCGCCAAGTTGGAATCTTCCATCGCTTCAACCAAAACGAAGACAAGTGGTGATGTAAAGTGGATTCTTTTGATCTTTTCGTCGCAATCCCAGCCACAAAAGG
Source organism: Scilla litardierei (assembly GCA_030789695.1). Lineage (NCBI taxonomy): Eukaryota > Viridiplantae > Streptophyta > Magnoliopsida > Asparagales > Asparagaceae > Scilla > Scilla litardierei. The sequence continues at coordinate 159,853,049 of CM061136.1, forward strand.
AGACATCTTTGGCCAAGAACAATGGCAAGGGAGTTGAGATCGTCGAGGGGGAGTACAAAGACGAAGGCGAGGATCCCGAGGACAACTAGGAGTCGTCGGGGGGAGATCTGGTCTCTCCGGCCCCCACCCGCAGTCGGCGGTAGCGGCGAAAGCCCCGGGGTCGGCAGGATTTCCGGGGCCCTTCCCCCGCTTCGGATGGGCCCCGCAGGGGCAGCCGCCCCATATGGAGGGTCGGACGACCCCACCGGAGGCGTGCGGCACATGGCTGTGGTCGCGCGACCTCCCCAGCGACAACCCCGCAGGCGACGGGATGTTCCAGGGCTCCCGAGCCCCCCTCGGGCCTACGACGAGACCTCCGGGCTTCAGACACCACGGCAGGTCTCCAGGGACCTGGTGGGGCCCTCCCGGGCCCTCCCCCTCCTTTTGGTGGCATAGCGACGATGCAGGGGATGGCGGGCCTAGACGCAGGTCGTGGGGGAAACTTTCAGCGTAATCCTTTCCAGATTCATGCTGGCTGCGAAGAGGATATTGGTGGTGGAGGGCGAGGAGGTATATTTAGAGGAGTTCCGGGAGACTTCCGTCAGAGACCACCTGACCGAGGAGTTGATGGAGGTCAGCAGGGGAATATACATGCAGATCGTCGCTACATGAAGCTGAAGATGCCCATATTCGAGGAGGGAGATCCTGAGGGATGGATATACCGGGCGGAGCGGTACTTTCAGGTGATGGGGCTCATAGAGGAGGAGGTTCTCCAGGCGATCAGCATCTATTCGGAGGGCAGGGCTTTAGCTTGGTACCGCTGGCGAGAGAGTAAGGGACCCATGGGGACATGTTGGAAGCTCACTGAGCTGTTGGAGCGATTTCAGGAGGGACACAGGGAAAATTTCTTCAAGCAGCTATATGCGCTCAGGCAGGACAGCACGGTCAGGGATTACGTCAAAAAGTTCGAGACATTGGCATGGCGTGTATGGGGAGTCTCGGATGAGTCTTCAGAGGGGTGCTTCATGAAGTGTCTGAAACCCTCTATTAGAGCAGAGTTGCGCATGCAGACCCCCCCAAGGGCTGTTAAGGATGATGCGCCTAGCCCAGCGAACAGAAGAGAAGCAGACTGAGGATCGACAGGCGAGAGGAGCATGGGGTCAGAACTTCCACACTCAGCCACCAGCGACAGTGCCAAGGGAGGCTACAGGGGCGATAGTGGCCCAGGAGGGACCGTCAGCAATGGGGATGCACGTCATGGAGGACAGGGGAGACGGATGACAGATGTCGAGATCAGAGACAGAAGGGCCAAGGGGCTATGCTTCAAGTGCGATGAGAGGTTCACGCCTGGTCACAGGTGCGGGAGCCGTCTCCTTCAATTGACGATCGTGCCCGACAAGAAGGATCAGGAGGTGGTGGCTAAGTTGGTGGCTGACGAAGAAGAGGATGTGGAGCATTTGCACTTAGATGTGGCTGAGGTGTCACTTAACTCTGTGGTGGGGCTCACGTCGAACCACACCATGAAGTTAGTGGGGCGATTGGCAGAGGAGGCAGTGACAGTGCTAATTGGTAGTGTGGCCACCCACAACTTTATATCCATACGGTTAATCGAGCGTTATGGGCTACAGCTCAGCAGAAAGGAGAAGTTCACAGTGCTCCTTGGGACATGCATGATGGGGGAGAGCAGGGGCCTCTGCAATGGGTTGTTGACTATACAGGGAGTGCATGTGGTGGAAGATTTCTTACATCTGGAGTTAGGGAATGTCGACATCATACTGGGTGTCCAGTGGCAGAAGCAGTCGGGGAATGTAAAAATCAACTAGAAGCTATTACGAATGGAGTTTCAGGATAAGGAGCGGACAGTGGTATTAGCGGGGGATCCCAGTTTATGCTTTTCGTTGGTGGCTTTTCGGGCCACGACTGGGCTTTGCAGAGGAAATGAGGTGGTGTGTTGATGGAATTTCGGGGATGGTCGTGGATGGGGAGGAACAGAAGGCGACAGTACCAGCTGAGGTGGAGGGGTTGTTAGGACATTTTGAGCAGATCTTCCAAACACCTAGTGGCCTTCCGCCCCTAGTGACCACAAGCATGCCAGTGTTCTCAAGGAAGGCGTCTCACCCATCAGTGTGCGGCCCTACAGGTACCCCCAGATTCAAAAGGATGAGATAGAACGGATGGTGCGGGAGATGCTTCAAGCAAGGGTGATCCAGCCGAGTGTTAGTCCTTTCTCTAGCCCGGCATTGTTAGTGAAGAAGAAAGACGGGAGCTGGCGTTTCTATGTGGATTATCGGGCTTTGAATAAGGAAACGGTCCCGGATAAGTTCCCCATACCTGTCATTGATGAGTTGTTGAATGAGCTTCACGGAGCAGAGTTGTACTCCAAGATAGATCTGAAGTCAGGGTATCACCAGATTCTGATGCGAGCGAAGGACGTACACAAGACGACGTTCAGGACACATGAGGGACATTATGAGTTATTGGTCATGCCATTGGGCTGACCAATGCACCGGCAACATTTCAGGCCCTAATGAATAAGATCTTCCGTCCCTACCTGCGGAAGTTTATCCTGGTGTTCTTTGACGATATCCTCGTGTATAGCAGGTCTGTAAAAAAGCACTTAGGCCACTTGGAGGTGGTATTCCATGAGTTGATCGCGAATCAGTTGTATGCCAACCAGAAGAAATGCCTCTTTGGACAGCGATAGGTTGAGTACCTGGGACACGTGTCTGTGAAGGAAGTGGAGGCTGATAGATCGAAGATTGCGGCCATGCAGGATTGGCCCCAACCCACTATCCTGAGGGCATTACGGTGTTTTTGGGGCTGACGGGCTACTACAGGAAATTTATTAAGGGTTACAGCACTATAGCATGGCCGCTGACAGAAGAACTGAAGAAAGACAATTTCAATTGGGGGGAACCTGCTACGAGAGCTTTCGAGGCCTTGAAGGTGTCCATGACTACTGCGCCGGTGTTGGGATTGCCAGACTTCAACGTTCCTTTTGTAGTGGAGACCGATGCGTCGGGGTATGGTTTGGACGCAGTTTTGATGCAGAGGGGCAGACCTATTGCTTTCTTCAGTCAGGTATTATCAGCCAGAGCACGGCAGAAGTCGGTGTATGAAAGGGAACTCATGGCCATAGTCTTACCTATTCAAAAATGACAGCCTTACCTACTTGGGCGTGAGTTTGTGGTCAGGACGGATCAACGTAGCTTAAAGTACTTGCTGGAGCAGCGTTTGGTCACTGAGGAGCACCAACAGTGGCTTTCCAAGTTAGTGGGCTACAAGTTTGATATTCATTATAAACCGGGCTTGGAAAACAAGGCAGCTGATGCCTTGTCTCAACGGAGTGAAGGGGTGATGTTGAGGGCGCTACCCTGCCAGTACTACTAGATTGGGAGCCGCTCTTGCAGGAGGCAGAGGCGGACTTGGTGATCGTGCAGATTCGGGTGACGATACAGCAAGGATCGACTGAGCATCCTGGCTACACTATAGAGGGGAGGATGTTGTTGTATCATGGGCGACTGGTCATCTCGCGTTCTTCGATATATATATAGTCGCTTTTTTAGGAATTTCGTGGCAGTGCCATTGGGGGACACTCTAGAGTACAGCAGACCTATATGTGTATGGCCAGGGAAATTTACTGGGTTGGTATGAGGAGGGACATAGCCCAGCGAGTGGCAAACTGTGACGTATGCCAGCGTCACAAGTATATGGCTATGGCACCGGTGGGTCTAATGCAGCCATTGTCTTTGCCGGAGAGAGTGTGGAATGAGATCACTATGGACTTCATTAATGGCTTGCCGAGATACGACGGATACAATGTCATCTTCGTGGTGGTAGACCGATTGAGCAAATATGCGCATTTCATTCCGTTGAAGCATTCATACACAGCCGTGTCAATGGCAGCAGTTTTTGTGCAAGAGGTGGTGTGGCTGCATGGTTTTCCAGGTGGAGATTGTCTCGGATAGAGAGAATGTGTTTCTGAGGAGTTTTTGGAGGGAGCTCTTTCGGATGCAGAGCACTATATTGAAACGGAGCACAGCGTACCACCCACAGACTAATGGTCAGACAGGGGTAGTCAATAGGAGCATTGAGACATACATGCGTTGTTTCGCTTCAGATACACCAAAGCACTGGGCGAGATGGCTTGCATGGGCAGCATATTGGTATAACACATCTTTTCACTCGGCAACCCAGATGACACCCTTCAAGATCTTGTACGGAGGGACCCACCCGATTTGGTGCATCATGGGCACGCAGCGATCCCGGTCTCACAGGTGGAGTACTTAGGCGAGCGAGATAGGGTGCTGGAAGAGTTAAAGCGTCATTTGGGGAAGGCCCAGCAGATGATGAAGGCACAAGTAGATGGCCATCATAGAGATGTCCACTTTGAGGTGGGGGACAAGATCTACTTGAAGCTGAGACCGTATAGGCAGAGATCTTTGGCACAGCGACGCAATGACAAGCTGGCAGCGCGGTATTATGGCCAGGTGGCGTATCGCTTCAAGCTACCCCCTCGTCTATCATTCATCCAGTCTTTCAAGTGTCTCAACTGCGAAGGATGATTGGAGATCACAATTCATCCCCTCTTTTGCCACATACTCTCACGGAGGATATGGAGATGCTGATGGAGCCCCTAGATGTTAAGGCAGTACGACAGGGGCCGGGCCGTGCTCGTGAAGTGCTCATTCATTGGCACGGGTGGCCAGATCATGATACTACGTGGGAGCCATTTGATGTCATTCAGCAGTAGTTTCCAGACTTCCACCTTGAGGAAAATGTGGCTCTTTTGGAGGGAGTATTGATGCAACGCGCGGCGGCTTGCATGTCTACAGGAGGATGTGCGCGCGTGGCTTAGAGGTGGACCCATTCCTAATTAATCAAGGGAGGTATTTTCTGAGTAGGGATATTTTGGTCTTTTGACTAATGTGAGATGTTTTGGGGGAAGTTTAATTAGAGCATGCTGGCCATTTGTTTGGTTTATGCTATTTTGAAGAAGAAACTTGTTATTTTCATTATTGTTGCTTGGGGGACTTACTCTTAGATCCATTAATTCAAAGAGGGGGTTTCGATCTTGTCCTAAAGATCATCTATCTTGTTTCTTCGTGCTTAATTATAAAAATCCACCTTTTCATATTTTCCGCCTTTAAAAATATCATTTTTAATTTCTATTACTTGGAGTTTGTATCATAAACTTGTTAGTTGATAAGAAAAACAAGCCAGAGCAAGTTTGAATGCTTAATCATTTTATGAATGTGAGAAGACTGTAAACTTGTTAGTTGAAAAGAAAAATAAGCCAGAGCAAGTATGAATGCTTAATCATTTTATGTAGCAAAATAAAGGCTTAATGTTTGCTTAGAATTTTTTAATCCATCTAAATGCATCCGGTAACAAACATCCATTTTGGTTTTTCTGATATATACCGCCAAAATCTTCTCTGTTTAGAAATTTACATCCCAAATCATTCGAATTACCAATTGACATCCCAGATCTTATGGGTCTTAGAAAATTGTCTAACCCGTCAAGAGCTGTTATATTTTGGACAAAGGGGAAATAGCGTTCACACAATTACTTTTTTCTTCCCTAACCGTCCAGACACTACTCATTTCTTCTTCTTCAATCTCATTTCACTCCAAGCCAAAATTTCTCCCACACCCCAATTTCTTTTCTTATTATTATTCTTCTTCTTCCATTTCTTCTCTTATCCTCTCTCAACTACTACTCTCCCCTAGGGACCAAATGAACCCACATTCAAGATATTTGATTCATTCTAAGTCCCAATCAGATTAATGGAAAGAAAAAAATCATGACAAATTTCTACTTTAATCCGATGAAAGTTCTTAGAAATGAAGAAAAGATGTATTAAAAAATAAAGAGGCATGGAAGACTCATTAATGGACATAGAAAGAGAGTTAAGAAGCAACTGGTGGCCTAATCAGTTGGCTGATTAGAGATCAATGTAGCCTCTCTGTTCTTTTCTAGAAAACTCTCTATTCTTTTCCAGAATTTTTTACTTCTCCTCTATATTTCTTTAGGTCAGTAACAATTCGGGGTTTGAGAGAGAATGAAAGAGATAACATGAGTTTTAATCAGCGCAAATACGGGTAGCGTAGTCAATATTTTAAAGAAAATAATATGCCACTAAACAAAAACAGGAGGAATATTCCTTGTTTATTCTAAAATAGTGATGGTCGGGGCTAATATTTTAAGAACACAAGAGTTAAGGATGTCAATCAGTAATATGTATACATTAGCAAAACCCAATTCATTTTTGGATGACATTGATCTTGCAGCGGATAATTTCCTCAAGATTTCATTCTTCTGGACTAATTATATCGTCAAAATTTTTAGTTTGGCTCCACATATAGATCTAGTTGAAAGGAAGGTTTAGTACTCACGATGTCAATCCGTGCTTTTGTAAGGCTTCGAGTTTCTCTCGAAAGCAACTATCAGATTTATCAAGAGACAGAGACAACTCAACGGAATCACTTGGATTTGTACCCTCTTTTGGAACAAACCCATATGAAAGCAACAGCTCTCCATTTGATTTCTTTCCATAAGAGATAAATACCTGTAATGGAAAAAGGAACAATAATGAGATCCAACAGAAGGAACAAGCTCAGGGTTCTAATACATTGGCTGAGAAATTTAGACTACAAGTGTCAAGATGGCATTCGAGATTATCTCTTCTAAGTTTCAAATATCATAAATGATAAAATTTGCATATGAAAGAAATAGTCTTTTTTCTAAGAACGCATTTATCCCAATAGCATCTATGTGACATTTACAATACTTGAACATATAAAAGATAATATCGATGGAGGTGGAAATATGGAGATTTGTTGGTACTGTAAGCTAGTTTATATATTCAATGATAACTGTTATAGAATTTCAACTTTGCCTTTTGGAGAGAATAAGGATATGATAGAGAGCTCACATGCGAAGGCACAAATTCGGGTGTATGATGGCTAGGGCAGACTAATAGGGGGGCAGCTAGGGCCATGGACCCCATTAACTTAAATATTTTCATTAAATACTTGCTTAAATGCTTACATGCCTTTTCCCAGTTACCATGTTCACTATATGCATGGTCAGTCAAATGTAATTAAAGTGGAAAAATCATTATGCTGATATTTCTAAATTTGTGTTTTCCTTTACTACTCCTTGATTTAAGGGAATCAACATATTTTCTTAACCATTCCCTAGTTGAAAAGAATTATCACGTACTCATTACTATTCTCTAGCAATGAATTTATTTCAAACCATTCTAATTTTGATGCTCATTTGTTTTTTAGTTATTCTTGTCGAATTTGATGATATAAATGGTGGTATAGTTCTTTTTCTTTGGCTAATCCTTCTCTAGAAATTCATATGACTAAAATTTCAAACCATGTAACAAATTATATATTGTGCCTATTTAAAAGAAGAGTTGCCAGAAATGTACATTGCCCTCCCCCACCCCCCAAAACAAAAATCAAAAAAAAACCGCGGCAATAATTTATTGTTGAGTCTGCCCCTGATTGCAGCGGCAGTGACACATTGGAAACAGAGCATGGGCATGCAATGGAGATAAAAGTTCAAAGGAGATAATGGCAGAAGTATACAAGCAACAGTGCTTATTTGAGCTATGTATGGCATGGTCGCAAGTTCAAGTGACGTGCGGTGAGGACACAAGTGCAAATGTGGCAAGAGGGAGGGGCACCTGTTAAGCAAAACAGCATTGTGCAACAATGTGTGAGGAAGGCTGTGGCAAGAATAGGGTTTGGATGGGTTATGGATGGGTTCAAGGAGGGAGGTTTGGGTTCTGTTTTGAGTTGGCATCTAATTTTAGGTTTGGATTTGGATTTGGATGCAAATTTGGTTAGGTCTGGACGTGAGGAAGTAGGAGATACAAATGGTGTCGAGAAAGAAGCAAGAAAGAAATAACATATTTTTTTGGTTTCATGGATTTTGTATAATATGTCCTGCCTATGTATCTTATATATTATATATAAAGCATATTTTAAGAATGGATAGCTTTCTTTGAGATTATAGCGAACTTTCATTAAATAAAGCTTGTTTCTTTAAGTACAGAATGTTGTTTCAAGTATAATCATTTTCTAGTAAATATAGGTTTTTCTACAACAAGAAATATTATTCAGGCACATCAATTATCCACCAATGTATTGTTAATTTTCACTAAGGATAGCATCTTTTATATGACTACTAGAAATAACCCGTGCACACAGTGCACGGAGCCGCCGCCACACACACTCCCCCCTAGCGAAGAGGATGCGGTGAACGCATGCAACCGAAAAGGTGCGAGAAATGTGGGTGTGCGTGTCGGTATCGTCGGGGAGCAAACAGTGCAAAGTCCGGGGTCAAGACGCAAAAAACCTTGGGGTGGCAAACACGTAAATAAGTGTGTTTTCTTTGGTTTTTTTGGGGTGGATGGCAAACTGATACGGACGCACCAACCGCACCCCCTTTGGTGACTTACTTCCGTCGCAGAAGACGTGGGACACCGCTTAGTGAGCTCAGGGGTATTCTAGTCTTTTCAGACTAGATTAGTAATTCCCCTCTTTTTCTATTTAATCTAGGGTTAGCCGTCTTCTCTTTTCATGCTTATTTGTGAAGAACAACTAGGTATCTTGTGAAGGTGATTTAGGCTTTTATTCCGTTCAATTAAAAGCTAGGAGAGAGGATCTCCTCTTCAAAGAGATCCAACTATCTTTGTTCTTCATTACAATCTTATAAAAAATTCCACCTTTTTCATATTTTTTCCACTTTTAAATCTAATTTGATTGATCGATCTACCGGATCGTATCAAATTGGTATCAGAGCGGTGATATCAAATGGCGATGGGTACGAAAGGGAAGACGGATCTGATGGAAGAAAAGATTCAAGGGCTGCGCGAAGATCTCAATCGGGAGATTGAAGTGTTGAAGAAAACGATGGGGGATTCAATCAAGGATCATGCCCACTCGCAAGAAGACATCCAGATTGAACTCCGGGCCATGAGGAGGGAGGCCGCGCAAGCAAGTCGTGATCTCCAAGGATTAAAAGAAGCCACGTCGGAACTGAAATTTTTAAGAGAAACCACGGCGTCAATTCCGACAATGATGGCAATGTTACAAAACCTAACGGCTGGAAAAGGAGGAGATCAGTGCAAGGGGATCCAAGGAGAGGAGAATCAGGGCGATTCCACGCTCGAATCAGCGAACCAAGGCCAGTCGGGGGCTGCGACAGGCCCCCTAGGGTTTGACGCAGCCTCGGCAAGCCCTCATGGGCATGTCCGGTCATTGACAGGCACACCCGGGCCTGTTTTCCAGGCGGTAGGCCCATCCGGGCCTGCAGAAGCTTCGACAGGCCCATCCGGGCCTGCGCCAACCTCGGCAGGCCCATCTGGGCCTGCGACAGCCTCTGCAGGCCCTTCGGGGCCTGCGACAGCAGCGGCACCACCTTGCGGGGGTGCTAGAGGATCGGCGCCCCCTGTCGGGGGTGCGGCGGTATGGGCGGCCCCCCTGGGGCACGACAAACATGGCAGGGGGCTCCGGGGGAGTTGCAGGGTTCACCCCCTTTCCGAGAGGGGCGTCGGGGCACGACGGAGAAGGATGGGCCCGGGGCGCCACCATCGGGGTCCCTGCGGGCCAATTCTGGAGCCAGAGACTTTTCCACAGGGACCGAGGCCAGCGGTTGACCCCAGACAGGCTTTTGAGGGCTTCCCGGGACGTGGGCAATGTCCGGAGGCTATTTGGGGGCCGGACAGTGCCTACCCAGCAGTACAAGGGGCCGGAGGGCCTGCTTTTGCGCGACCATCGGAATTTCCAGGGTACTACGACCAGACCGAGGCTCCAGAGAGGCCTAAGTGGCCTGAAGAGTTGTACGGAGGGGGTGATGGAGGCCTAGTGGACGCACTGGGTGGAGGAGTGGACCGGGGTGGTGGTCGTGGCAGAGACGGGGGGTAGTATGGTGACATCAATGCGAATCGCCGACTGATGAAGCTACAGATGTCAATATTTGATGGCACAGATCCTGATGGTTGGATCTACCGGGTGGAGCGCTACGTTCAGGTGATGAGGTTGACGGAGGATGATGTCTTGAGAGCCATCGGGATCTATTTCGAGGGCAAGGCCCTGGCATGGTACCAATGGAAGGTGGCGCAGACCCCTTTTCGCACTTGGGAGGAGCTGTCAGTAAGATCGTTGATCGATTTCAGGAGACCACAGGGGGAGACTTCTATGAGCAGCTGTCAGCTCTGAGGCAGGAGGGGACGGTGAGAGACTATGTGGAGAAGTTTGAGATGCTGAACAGCAGGGTGAAGGGGGTGACGGACGAGATCATGATTGGGAACTTCATGAGGGGGTTGAAGCCCTCTATACGGGCGGAGTTACGGATGCAGAGCCCGGGGACCTTGGAGGAGGTCCTTCGCCTGGCCCACAAGGCGGAGGAGAAGCACGCGGAGGAGAGAAGGATACGGGTAGCTTGAGGGGACCCAAAATTCCTGCACAGCACCAGCAGCAGCACCGAGGGCCCCTACAGGAGCACCTGAGCCTAGAGGAGAGGCACGCCCAGTGACATTGGGGCGACGACTGACAGAGGCAGAGGTACGGAAGAAGAGAGCTAAGGGGATGTGTTTTTGCTGTGATGAGCAGTTTACCCCCGGTCACCGTTGCGCGAGCCGGCTGCTGCAGATCACTATCGTGCCGGATGAGAAGGGTTATGTTGGTGAGGAGTATGAGACCGAGGAGGCCGTGGAGGAGAAGTCCCATTTGGATGTAGCAGAGGTATCCCTGAACTCCGTGGTAGGGTTCACACCGAACCATACCATGAAGTTGTCGGGACGGTTGGACGACATTGCAGTGACAGTACTCATAGACAGTGGGGCCACCCACAACTTCATTTTTAGACAGTTGGTGGATCGTCATGGGTTGCGGCTGAGCACCTTGGAGAAGTTCACGGTCCTGCTAGGTACATGGAGGATGGAGGAGAGCAGTAGGATGTGCAAGGGACTATGTTTGACCTTGCAGGGCGTGCAGATCGTGGATGATTTCTTGGCCCTAGAGTTGGGCAATGTTGATGTGATTTTGGGTGTGCAGTGGCTGAAGGGGTTGGGAGAGGTCAAGATGAATTGGAAACAGCTCAGAATAGAGTTCCAGGAGGGGGACCGCACGGTGGTTTTGACAGGAGACCCAAGCCTCTGTTTTTCCTTAGTGGCTTTCAAAGCCATATCACGCACCCTGCGGAGATCAGGAGAGGGGTTCCTAGTGGAGTGCCGAGGTATGGTGACTGAGGGTGAGGCACCACAGGAGGAGACCCCGGTCGACGTGGAGCAGCTGATAGATCGGTATCATGAGGTCTTTCAGGATCCGCAGGGATTACCGCCAGTACGGGGACACGAGCATGTGATAATGTTGCGTGAGGGAGTAACACCAGTGAGTGTACGACTCTATCGTATCCACATGTGCAGAAGGACGAGATAGAGCGATGGTGCGGGAGATGATGCAGGCGGGGGTGATCCAGCCCAGTGTTAGCTCATTCTCTAACCCTATTTACTAGTGAAGAAGAAGGACGGGAGCTGGCGTTTCTGTGTTGACTACCGAGCACTGAATAAGGAAACTGTTCCCGACAAGTTTCATATTCCAGTGATCGATGAGTTGTTGGATGAGCTTCACGGGGCATCAGTCTTTTCGAAGATCGATCTGAGATCGGGATACCACCAGATACTGATGAGGCCAGAGGATGTGCCGAAGACGGCGTTTCGCACACACGAGGGGCATTACGAGTTCTTGGTCATGCCTTTCGGCTTGACCAATGCTCCCTCTACCTTTCAGGCCTTGATGAACAACGTGTTCCAGCCATTCCTGAGGAGGTTCATATTGGTGTTCTTCGACGACATACTCATCTACAGCAGGACTATGACCGAGCACCTTGGGCACTTGGAGTTGGCCTTCCAGGAGTTGATGGCGCATCAGCTGTATGCAAACCAGAAGAAGTGCCAGTTTGGGCAGAGACAGATCGAGTATCTGGGGCACGTAGTTTCTGAGACAGGGGTGGCAACTGATATATCGAAGATAGAGGCGATGTTAGATTGGCCGCTGCCTACGACGTTGAGGGCATTGCGGGGCTTTCTTGGGCTGACATGATATTATAAAAAGTTCGTGAAGGGGTATAGCACCATAGCTTGTCCCCTTACCGAACAGCTGAAGAAGGATGGGTTCAGTTGGGGGAAGAAGCGACCAAGGCGTTTGAGGCCTTGAAGGTAGCGATGACCACAGCACTGATTCTGGCTCTATCGGATTTCAGTGTACCGTTTGTGGTGGAGACAGATGCGTCGGTGTATGGCTTGGGGGCAGTATTGATGCAGGAGGGGCGACCGGTAGCTTATTTCAGTCACGTGCTATCAGCCAGAGCACGACTGAAGTCGGTGTATGAGCGGGAACTTATGGCGATTGTCTTGGCGGTACAGAAGTGGCGACCATATCTGCTGGGGAGGGACTTCGTGGTCAGGACGGACCAACGTAGTCTCAAGTATTTATTGGAGCAGCGGTTGGTCACGGAGGAGCACCAGAGGTGGATGTCTAAGCCAGTGGGTATCAATTTACTATTGAGTACAGGCCAGGTTTGGAGAATAAGGCGGTGGATGCCTTGTCATGCAGAGGGGAGGACATTAGTGTGAGAGCTCTATCTTTACCTATATGGTTAGAGTGGGAGCCGATGATACAGGAGGCGGAGGATGGCCCCGAGTTGAGGAAGATCCGAGTCATAACATAGCGGAGCAGGGGGGCCGAAGGGGTACTCGATGGAGGGACGGAGGCTACTGTACCATGGCAAGTTGGGGTTACCGCAGACGTCCACATTCATACCAGTCTTGTTTCAGGAGTTTCATAGTTACAGGGTGGGTGGCCACTCAGGGGTGTAGCAGACTTACACGAGGATGGCTCGGGAGGTGTACTGGCCAGTGATGAGGAAGATGATAGCTCGTTTGGTAGTCGCTTGTGACGTCTGCCAGCGTCATAAGTACATGGCCATGACACCCGCGGGGTTGTTGCAGCCGCGGGCCCTGCCTGAGCAGGTATGGGAGGAGGTCACGATGGATTTCATTGATGGGCTGCCGAGATCAGATGGGTTTACGTGATATTCATGGTGCTGGATAAGCTGAGTAAGTATGCTCATTTCATCCATTTGAAACATCCTTACACAGCAATTTCGGTGGCAAATGCGTTCACTTGGGAGGTGATACGACTGCATGGAGTGCCTAAGTTTATAATGTCTGATAGAGATAAGGTATTCCTGAGTGGGTTCTGAAAGGAGCTGTTTAGGATCCAGGAAACATTGTTGAAGAAAAGTACGGCCTACCACCCTCAGACGGACGGCCAGACAGAGGTGGTGAACCGTAGCATAGAGACCTATCTACGGTGTTTTGCTTCGGAGACGCCTCGACAGTGACACATGTGGTTAGCATGGGCTGAGTATTGGTACAACACTTCGTACCATTCAGCAGCGGGTACGACGCCATTTCGGGTTCTGTACGGACGTGACCCACCCACTTTGCTTCGTTTTGGGGACAGCCAGACTCCGGTGTCACAGGTGGAGGAGTACATGGAGGAGATGGATAGTCTGTTGGAGGAGCTGAAGAAACACCTACTGAGGGCGCAGCAAGTAATGAAGTCTAGAGCTGATGGATACCGTCAGGATGTACACTTCCAGGAGGGGGATATTGTGTATTTGAAGCTGAGACCCTACCGGCAGAGTCATTGGTCAGGAGAAGGAATGAGAAGCTGGCGGCCCGGTACTACGGACCCTATGAGATAGAAGCCAAGATTGGTCAGGTCGCATACAGGTTGAGACTGCCACCTACGTCGACGATCCACCCGGTGTTCCATGTGTCACAGTTACGAAGAGCTATTGGAGAGCAAGCAGTAACGCCTACGCTACTACCCACATTGACTGAGGACATGGAGGTGATGTTGGAACCATTGGAGGTACGGGCGGTTCGACAGGATCTGGGCAGGCGCAAGGAGGTGCTGATACATTGGGCAGGATTGCCAGACTGCGATGCTACATGGGAGGCCTACGACGTGATCCAGGAGCAGTTCCTAGACTTCCACCTTGAGGACAATGTGGCTCTTTTAGGGGGGTATTGATACGGCCGCACCACCCGCACCTCCTTTAGTGACTTACTTCCGGTGCAGAAGACGTGGAGACACCGCTTAACGAGCTCAGGGGTATTCTAGTCTTTTCAGACTAGATTAGTAATTCCCCTCTTTTTCTATTTAATCTAGGGCTAGCCGTCTTCGCTTTTCATGCTTATTTGTGAAGAACAACTAGGTATCTTGTGAAGGTGATTTAGACTTTTATTACGTTCAATTAAAAGCTAGGAGAGATGATCTCCTCTTCAAAGAGATCCAACTATCTTTGTTCTTCAGTACAATCTTATAAAAAATTCCATCTTTTTCATATTTTTTCCACTTTTAAATCTAATTTGATTGATCGATCTACCGGATCGTATCACAAACATGTAATTAAGTGGGGTTAGGTAGGTTTTTTGAGTGGATAGCAAACATGTAATTAAGTGGGGTTAGGGTGAGATTTCGGTGAGGTGGAGGGTGAGGTGTGACATTTATCCTAGTCATAATTTCCCCCTCCACCTAGGACAAATGCATCATTTATATAATAGGTAGCTTCGCTTACCTCAATGTAATAATATGCTATGAGTTTCTTATTACACTCTTTACGTTTATGTTAAGCTAAAAATGAAATTTTAAATAGAATTAATATATATATATATAATTAATTTAATTGACAATATGTAAACAAAACTATAAAATAGGACCAAAACACTGATAATAATTTCATTTAAAACAATGTCAACAAAATTATTTATGTATGTATGTATATATGCAAATCTTCATGTGCAAAAACCCTCGGTGTAAATAGTGTGAGAAAAGATTTTTGTGGGGTTTTCTCAACGATCTAAACCGTTAAATGTGTTCTACACACGCTAATATACATACATACCAAAAATCAAGTAAATTCCACATTTGCCACTTGATCAGATCGGTACAAAATATTCTATTATTCTGAAACAATTGAATTTGTAACGGCTTGATCAAGGATCAAATCCCTCTAGGATTCACCTATTATTTTTATTGTTGTATACATATGTATGGATATGTATGGATTAAACATAGGAATACAATTTTAAAAATTAAAAAAAAATTCGCACCAAAATCCTATGCAAAATTTTCACACAGGATTTTGGCCCTACACACGTGCAAACATATTAATTTAATGGGAATGAGCTAATGGCACATTTGGGCAAAATGAGCTTGTGACGGAACAGAGCGTTGAGGCCCACTTACATTTCCCCTGTTCAACAGGACATAGTATGGACCTCCACTCGCTCCCCTCTCGTAAGCTCATTTTAACCAAACGGTTAGTTAACTCATAAACATCAATCCTTATATATGTATAAAGGTGTATGTGTTGGACTACGAAATTTTTGTTTGTTTTTGAACAAAACTCGGCCCTCCAAATAAAAAATTATAAACACAAATCACAAAGCTTGCCCACATAATGCAATTGAATCCATCTAAAGTATCTACAAATAATATTTCAAATAAGTTTCATATTTCTGCCTATGCATCAAGAAGGCGATAAATTAATTACTCTTAATAAATTCTGATAAAAAATTATTAACCACTTGATGCATTGATAAAACATCCAAATCGTTTCAAATTTTGTTTTTAGATAATTTAAATGTGTTAGATCACGTCCAACAGAAGGGATATGTGATTTGTGTTCATAATTTTTATATTGGGGATGTAAAGATTTCGTTCAAAAAATAAACAAGAACTTCGTGTTCCAACTCTCTCCCTCCATATATGTGTGTGCTGATTTTACTTCACTTTCTTCAAATCATTTATTTTTATGCTTGGTTTCCACAAAAAATTATATGCATGGGTACATAGGTAATAAGATGTATTATAAAATGGATATTGGGAATTTGGGCATGTGTTTAGTCAAAGTAGTATTTGGGTATGGAGGTTGTGGCAATCCATCTCCACAAGACCAACTGTATGAAAAGCAGTAGAAACTCAACGCATAAGCAAGCCGTCATTACACAATAAATGCAGAAAAAATAGCAACACAATAGATAGATTTACGTAGTTCTGCATTATAGCCTATGTCCGCAGGCAGCGAAAGTTCAAAGTTTGATGTTTCAATATGTCAGAAGGGGAAAATTACAATAAAAAGTGGCTACTCACTATTCTCACAACTTATACATGCAATTAGAAGTGCCACAGAAAATCCAAAGGTTTTAATACAAAAGAGGAAGGCCGATCCACTCTTGCTGAGCTACTAGCTCACTTCACTTTGTTGGTTCTCTGCTCTCCTATCTTCCTCGGGGTGACCTTTGTATAGCGTCTGCATCATCCTAACAATTTAATTTTCAGCTAACAAAGTGGTCGGGCTTTCAGCTAACAGAGCAGGAGAAAGAAGGCAGTTGAAGAGATGAGGTTGCTAACACAAGTTTGCATGTTTGAGTCAGATCTAACACAGACTATACTGACATTGTTACTGCTTGAACAAGCTTAAAGTATATGGAAGCTTTCACAATTTCTTTCTTTAATTTTTAAGTTCATAGGAATTCTCGTATGCTGGAAAAAAAAATCAGCACATAATCGATATAGGAGTATTATCTTAGAGTTTACAGTATGACATACTTTCCCTGTTTAGTGTATGATGTCCTCAACCTACTAACATTATACGATGAGACTAGGATTTTAAAGACGTCTTCTATGGACTCAAATGGTGGACCCTACTAAATCCTTGTGTGATGTGACATCTTTGTTTATGTAGCATTTAGTTCTTTGCAGTACTTTATTTTGCACAGTTCAAGCTGGTGTTAGCTCTAATACCCCAAAAAAGACCTTACCAAGAGGTCACCTATCCCGAAATTGTTGCCACTCTAGCACACTCAAACAATCCAGTTTCCACGACTCCTCCTAATAAGTGTTATATACAATTAATTCTTGATTTACAGGAATTCCTATATCAGGGGGCTTCTTGCCACCAATTCAACATTAGACTAATTTCTTGAAACTTGGGGTGTGACAGAAATGATGTTGGAAATTGGGAATAAAACAAATTGGGATAAAATTTTGGGTCCGGAATTACTTTTCCCTAAATAAGATGTACTACCACAAAGTTCATGTCCTTTTTTGATAAATTAAATATTTGAAGACAATCATCATTCTAAATGTTTGTGACCGTTACTCAATATGCATTGCATTAGTATATTAGACAGTAATTTACCTGCTCATCTGGTTGATAAGACCTGTCAGTCGTAAAAACTACTGCCGTCGAGGACCTGTCATAATCCAAAAATGTCTCCACCTGGAAAACACATTTGCAAATATATCTGTTAAATTTTGTCATTATGAAAAAAGGATGATACTGCTATAACATAATGAAGAATGAATACAGCTGATGATGCAACTTATTAGCAAAAGATATCTATAGTGGAATGCAGCTTCCATATATGGCAGAGGTGCATGCAACAGATCTCTGTGGGACTAGTTACAGGTCGGTCCCACCGTATATGGCAGAGGTGCATGCAACAGTCAACAGATCTCTGTTGGATTAGTTACAGGTCGGACCCAGGCCCGTGGGCCCGACCGGACCCACTTGGCCACAAGGCCAAGCAGGATTTCCGCCAGCAAAACTAGGTCGGCATAGTACGCTGACTCAAGTAATTTGGGTGGATATGGTTAGTGCTAGATTTAGGTGATTTAGATTAGTATGCCCGTGTGGGCCGTAAGTCTAGATTCAATGGTCAAAATATATTTCTTGTTGGACAAGAAGATATGTGCTATGGAAGTGATAGATCTACAATTTTGGTCCGTTAGGAGCGTTTTCGTAATTTTCGGATTTTTATGGGCTTTTTAGTAATTTTCAGTTTTAGTGACCTTTTTTGTAATTTTTTATTTTCACTTTATTACTTTATTATTTATAGGAGAACATGGGGATTAGAAATTCTCATGCTTGATTTGATGAAGAAAATTGTGAGATATTGAGAGAATTCCCTCTTTTATTGGAGAGCGCAACCCCCTCTCGAATCGGCGGTTTGGGAAAGCGGTCCACCTTTAGAATTGTGGCCAATCATCTTGTATGCCCTTTATTTTCAGGTATTATCAATAAAAACAATCACTTTCCTCCAAAATCTTCTCTTTCTAGCCCTAAAATCACATCTTTCCTCTAAAACCCAACTTTTCCACCAAAAATTCCATCTTTATCCATCCAAACCCTAGAAAACCCATAAAAATCCTATCAAGTAGTGTCAGAGTGGTAAGATACATGGTGACGACAAGATCGAAAGATAAGTTCGATGCTTTCGAGTAAAAATACAACGACGAGGTTGAAGGTTTGAAGAAACCCTTGAAAGAACTTAAGGCATCGGGCGAAACACGATTCAAAGAGATTGATTCAAGATCCAAGGAGATTGATTTGAAGGTCGATTCTCTTGTGCAAACACTAGCGCAACATGGAGAGATCTTGCAAAACCTAAAGCAACAACTTTCGAATCCCACGGCGGCAAAGCACTCCAACATGGGTGAAAACCCTAACCTAGGGCAAAAAGCGACGGCTTTGGCAAAAGGGAAATGAAAAGCGAAAGAATATGTTAAAGGGGTACTCTCCGACGCCGATGTCGACTTCATGGAAGAAGGAGAAACCCCTATGAAGGGGGTTAACCCAAAACCTGGGGGGGACCATAGCCGTCGTGAATGGACTGCAGGCCACCCAACAGGCTGCCAGGGGCCTGCAGGCGCTACCACAGGCCGTGCATGCCACCTATAGCCTATAGACCACCTGCAAACCCGACAGGGTCTTGCATGGCTTTACAGGCCACATGCATGCCCGGGAGGGCCCTGCATGCCCCGTGCAGGGTCGACAAATCCGTCGCATGCCCCTGGAAACCCGCCAGAGGCCCGTCGAGCCTTGGGAGTAGCATACAGGGTCTCGCGACGTCTGGGAGGCCCATCATGACTTCGACGATGATTTTTAGCGGCTTTCGGGACCAGATGGTGACATTGAAGAATTTCAGAGGCTCCATTGACCTCATTTTGTGGCAGAAAGACGATGACGTCGAGTACTTCCAGCCTACGAGGAGTACCAAACGGACTACATCAATGACTTGGACCCAGAGGATGATGACCACGACTCTGTTTAGGGTGACGATGATTAGGGTGGCATGTGGACCAAGATGGATGACATCGGAGAGGACTAGAGCAACATAAGGACCGGTGGTGACACACCCATCAGCCTCATCATCCCAAACACACTAGTGAACGAGCAGATCAGTGATAAATTAAGGTGGACAGTCGAGTGAGGAAGGTGAAGATGTTGATATTTGAGGAAGATGACCCCCTTGGCTGGATTTACAGGGTGGAGAGATTCTTCTCAGTGACACACATGACAGATGGACAGAGATTGGAGGCGACCGCGATGTGAGGAAGAGCCAATTTCTTGATTCTTATGGAGGGAGCAGAGAGAGCCGATCAGATCATGTGATGAGCTGAAGGACCGTTTGGTGGACAGGTTCCGAGATACACAGTGGGATAACCTACAAGAGCAGCTGATGGTACTGAAGCATGATGGCTCCGTCCGGGAGTATAGGAAGAAGTGTGAGGCACTGTCAGGACGGGCCAAAGACATATCAGAGAAGACTTTGGGAGGGTGCTTCATGAAGGGGCTTAATCCCTACATTCGAGCTGAGCTCCGCCTCCATCAGCCTCGAGGAGGATGGTCAATGGACCTAGCGTAGTGGGTAAAGGATCGCCTTACGGAGGAGAGGAGATCTAAAGAGACTGGTGTGACTCCTCTTTTCACAGCCAACCGACGATAGGAAGACAGAAGGCTTTAACAGGGGTAGATCATGCCAGCAAAGAGAAATACGACGAGTCACAAACAGGTTGTCAACTCAAGAAGATGACCGAGGCTGAGACGAGGGAGAAGATGCTGAAAGGGCTATGTTTCAAGTGCGTTGAGAAGTTTACCCCAGGGCATCGTTGTGGCATTTGCAAGCTCCAGATTATGTTCGTGGATGACGATGAGGGAGAGAATGTGGTGGAGGGAGAAGACCTCGATGGAGATGAGCACCTACCCTTGGAGTAAGCCCGTCCATGGATTTCACGCACCGCCTTAAGAACAAGGTGGATTTTCGGAGGCGGAGTAATGATAGATATATAATTTTGGTATGTTAGGAGTGTTTTTGTAATTTTCAGATTTCTAGGGGCTTTTTAGTAATTTTCAATTTTGTGGTCTTTTTTGTAATTTGATATTTTCAGTTTATTATTTATAGAGGGCTGAGTGGATTAGATATTCTCACACTTGATTTGATGATAAAAATTGTTAGAGGTTGAGAGAATTCCCTCTTTTATTGGAGAGTGCGGCCGCATCTTGAATCGACGGCTTGGGAGAGGAATCCACATCTAGAATTGTGACTTATCATCTTGTATCCCCATGAACCATGAATGATTTGATACGAGAAGCCATGATCAAGAAATCTGCCAACCAAAATTGGACAGATTCGAAGGCAGAAGGAAAATACACATTTATAAGAACAAGAATATCCTTGCGCGAATGACTTTTGGGATGCCTTGCGACCGTAAAGTTAATAAAAAGCTCTTATATCTTATCGGGCAATCAAGTGTATTTCTCAATCGATAGGAGAAATTAATCAAGTGATTGGAAAGTATCATGACTTGATGTGGTACGTAAGGATCTGGGATACATGCTGCACTTTTATGTTCTAATCATTTTTATATTTGTTTATTTTATGTTGAGTTTGTAATGGCCCATTATTAATTTGTTAACACCCCACAGCTAGGCCCACTTCCATCAGCCCATTTTCTAACTTAAAACAAACACCCTCTCATTATCTCCTCACCCACTCTCTCTTCACCCGACCCGACCCGACTTCATCTTTCGCTCGCAGTGGCTGATCGATCGATCAACAAGCGGCGATTCAAAAACCCTAGCGATTCAAAAACCTAATCTTCATCATCGCCGCGCTTTTGTGAATTTTTCCTCTCCGATAAGATCTCTAAACCCTCTCTCCTCACGCGGTTTGATTTTCTATTTATACGCAGTAAGTCTGGGGGTTTTTCTTCATGCGAAAATTGATTTCTTCTTCAAAAATCTTCTGATTGGTTTTCGATTAGGTTCTGGGTTTCTTTGGAGTTTCGATTTGGCTTCTACGGTGCACGGTAAACCATATTTGCTCTAAACTCCAATTTATTTCTTTTGTGCTTTGATTTTGCTTCGGAAATTAAGGTTTTTGATAGGAGATGATTCGAAATCATATGAAAGGTATTTCTTTCCTAATGTTAGATAAGGCATCCCGAGCAAGGTGGCAACTTATGCAGCAACTCGTATTTTCGATTTGGGTTTTTCTGGGTTTTAGGGTTGGCCGCCGAAGGGTTTTTTCTCCCTCCGACAGCCTGTCGGTTGTTTCGGTTCATTTGCCTTTTGAGATGTGATGTCAGCTGCGCTTTTCTCCTGAAAATTCCTGTCGTCTGTTGTTTTTATTCTTGGGTGAATAATTTCTGTTATGTGGTTGTTCTTTCCTGTGGGTTTCGGTTCAGAAAGTTACTGTGGCACTTGGTATTACTTTTTGTTGGATTTAAGCACAGCCTGATATCTTTAACTGTTCATGTCCTCAGAATTTTACAAGATTTTTCCTCGAGCTGGTAGACCCTAGATACCTTATCTTGAATGCCTGATAAATACGAATCTGATCATATAGTTGTCTTATTTCATTTTAAAATGATTTTGTTTCAGTCTTAATGGTCGAGTGAATTGATTATTTTACAAATGTTTTAGAGTACATTGAATAGAGTTTCCTTCACTATAAGAATTGATGTATAGAATTGTTATGGTTGGCAGATAAACTTTGTATTTAGAATTGTGCAAATAAAATTATTGTTTATAAAATATTGATATATTGAACCTGTTACTATAGACATTACAGTTTAGTGCACAATTCTCTTTACTTAGTTTAGAAAGGATAGAACGCGAGGATAACTGAAATAGAAATTGCAAATAAATAGGAAGACATATGGGGTTTTGGGAACTCATAATTAAAGATAGAAAGAGTGACAGAGACCACGCTCATTGATGGAATTATAATGACGTGACCGTGTCCTCTAATGACCTCTTGGACCAATGAAATTTAGGGCACATATGCGCTCGCCCGTGAATCCTGGGGGTGGTTCTTTAGTTCGTTCTTTCCCTTTACATTGTGAGTATAATAAAAATTGAAATGTTTTAGTTAGATAGATACAGTCTGGTGCTTAGTGTTATTGTCTTGCTAGGACTAAGGTTGCATGTGAAGTTATAATTGTTGTTTATTGTAAATATCGTCTACTTCATCCTCCTTTTAATGTTTTTCAACAGGAAGTGAACCATTGTACGAGGAGGCTCCAATTTTTGAGGAGTCTAAATTTCCAGTAGAGCACGCAGATTTCTAAGACATGATAGTAAGGAGAGTATTTACATTTTGTTTAGCTCGTTTTCTTTATTGTTAGAATGAAAGACTAGTCATTCCTCTTTAGTATTCCTCTTTAGTTATGTTTTTGTACCCTTTTGAATGATGAATAAAGTTATTTCATTTATAAAATTTTCTGTTCGTTCTATGTTTGCTTTATTACAGGACCTGCATAAATAACGAAAAATATAATGACACCTAGACATGGTGCGTTACAGAGTTGGATACACTATTCTCATTGAAGTTTAATAACTCAATACGAGCAGGTGATCTTGACGATTGCATGGCGTATAACAAGTATGGTAACTATAAAAGATATCGAATCTGAGATTCGTGATAATCCACTCATGCAAGTGGGAGTATGTTGGATTGATTACCGATCGGACCCTTGCCTGTGAGCCCGACCCAACCTGCTTTGGCCAACAGAACAAGCGAGATTTACACCAATAACACTAGTCACCATAATAACTGACCTAGTCCCTTACTGTCCAGTTAATTTGGATGTCTAAGGTTAAGGCTAAGGTTTTAATGCTTAGATTAGAGCATCCATATGGGCTATATAAATCGAGATCCAATGGTCATGATGTATTTAGTACCGGACAGAAGACATGGCCATTATGTGCCTATATAAAGAGGAACCTTTGGTTCTCTACAAACACCAACAATTCGCATCCTAGATCTTTGCCTAGTTGCTGCTACATTGTAAATCAACATCAGACATTATAAGGCTTAAGGAAGATGTCGTGATCATGAGGCTTCGAGATTAGCAGGGTCAAAATCAACAAAACTAGTTGAAGACCGTGAACAAAGCACGATACACATTTAAATTTTTTTCGTTATGCAAATAATAGATCCATGCTAGATATGGCATATTCCAATATACGTGTTAGAGTGTGTGACCCGAATCCGGTTACCCAACCCGAAGAGCTCGCGGTGCGTCATTTAATGGAGAATTCTTTTAGGGCTCTGTGGTGGTAGCGGTATGGACCTTTCTAATTTTGCCCATGTATATATGATGTAATTTAGGGTTTCAGCTTTAAGTCCTTTTCAGCCGCACCTATTTTCTCTTTCTTTTGTACCAAATTTTCGATATAGTGGATCTCTCCTCTGCCCGTGGTTTTCTCCCGTCTTGGGGTTTTCGACGTAAATCCGTGTGTTCTTTGTTATGATTAATTTGAAAGGTAGCTAACAGGAACAGGATATTGTTCACTCTCAAGCCTACCATATTTGAGAATATAATAGGGTCAATAATCAAAGGTTAATTCTTTTTTTGGTTCCCTCATATAACAAAACTTGCACGGTCACAAAGCTAAGCAATAGATCTCCTAGTTTTTCATATCTTTATGTGACTTCATCTTGCTTCTCATGGTAACAACGACGACTCCACAACATCTGGGGTTGCCACATGAATCATTTCTCAAATTGGCTTCATGATAGGATATCTCATTTATCGAATTAACAAATATCACATTGTATTTAACGACCTCAGTTTGTCTACTAGATTAGTTTGTCGTATGGTTTGGACATCCGCATATTTCGGAGGCATGGTTCACCTTACCAGATTAATTCTATTGCATTTGAATGGGGAAGTCCCACGTAATAAGGGCATCAACACTATGAAATGCTTTAGTCATAAACCAGAGTTCATCTTAATGACTCCTACTGTGGACATTTTGTGGGGCTTCAAAATAACATAGGCCCTCTGCTGCACTAGTGACCTGCACCTTAAAGGACACTTCTATACTTCAGCAACTGAGCCCCAGCCAGTAATGCTAGATATAGAAAGATGATGTAGAATCACACACATTTAAAAATAGACTTAACTAACAAAAGAAAGATATATTATCTCATTAAGATTCTCCATTGTTTGTTTTTAGTAAACTATTAGATGATATAACACATTGAATGCAAAATTAAACTTTTTTTTTGCAGGGAAATATATATAATGTTGGGTTATCAGGTTCCTAAATATATCTCATTCTACATAAGTCTGAGAGAGATAATTAAATTGGCAATGAAAACTCAAATGTTTATCTTGAAGATAATTCAACGTATGGAATAAATAACCTCATCATTGAAATTACACAAGGTTCTATTTTGCATTGACTTGTCATCGTGTTTCGTCCCTTTCTTCTGTTTCTTGCCCATGAGCTATTGATTCATAAAACTCTTTTAACTACTTTCTTCTTGATACTTTAGTACCTATCATTCATGATTTTCATCATATGCTGTGTGATCAGTGGTCACCATCGCTTTCTTTATCAGGAAAATTGGTTTTATTATTCAAATTAAAATTAATTATACCAATAATAAATAAATAAACAAGACACCTCAGGGCTATGGTTTAGCATATCTGCCCAAGGAACTAATGCCACTTTTTCATCCATTGATGGCAGACGGACCTGCAAGTCAAAGAACAAAAGCCATCAAAAATATTCTATTGTATTCTATTAGTTTTGCTTAAAAAATCTGACAAGATATATCTCTGATCATATTGGAAATAAAGATGTCCTGGCAGTTTGTTCGGTAGATGAGTAACATCAGATTATGCAGTAATCTGAACTAGATTGATATGAAAAGAATCAACCACTGAAACAGCAGGAATGTTTACTTACCAGACGAGAAAAGAGAATCCCAAATGACCATCTGAATGTCTCCATGTTAAATACCTGAAAATTAGATACCATTAGACCTACTACTTAAAGTTCATGATAACGTCTGACTGCAAGAAAGAAAAAATGGGATCTCAAGTCAGAATGAAAGAACTTGAACATTTAAAAATGAAGATCCATAAGAACAAATTGATCTATTGGCAGCCATGTTATCATAATTTACAAAGGAAGAGCAGCATAAGATTTCCATCTGTCATATTTTGCAGGAAAAATGAAGTGCTAACAATGATGACAACAACAATAAAAAAATCAGGTCTACAAGCTCATTAAATTTTACATTTACGCTCTAGATCAAGAATAAAGTTTTTTGTGTGGTGACTTGGGAGGTGGGGTCGGGGTTCTTTGCGAATCCATTAGTGATATATGAAGGAATTTTCTTAGCTACCTCCTCAGGAAACAAGTCTGGATACTTGGAGAATATTCTTATCTTCAAATCATTGTACCTGCATAGAAATAAAATCAAAAAAGCTTTATGCTACTCAAGGGAACTACAGAGCTCCATCCAATTTAACAATATGAAGAATATAGAAGTATACCAAGCAAAAACTTAAAATAAAAATGGAAATCAAAGAGTGTGATTATTACGTTCCAGTTACATCAGTAATCCTTTCAATTGCTCTTTCTCTGATCTGCGAAGCTGCCAGATATTGGTCTAGTTCAGTGCTTGTCCTGCAATGACATATAAAGACTGTAGAGAAGAAATCTGAGAGAAGATCCTTGATGGGAAAAGGAAAAAAAATTGCCTCATAGAATCTTCAACATCTTCTTTCAACTTCAGTTCAAAGAAAAAATTTCGTTAAAATAAATAGTACCTATTGGATTACCAGTATAAAAGTGAATAAGGTTGCCTAGGCAAGGCGGAGATGTATCTGTTCCATCTAGAAGACTTCATGAAACTTGCTTCACTGATCAGGAAAGTGGCAAGCAATGGCCAATCTGGTACAGAATATCTCCTAAGGATGTCACCTGCTTCCGAACAGCTCCACTCCTAAGATATAAACAAACAAAATTCAATAGATGAAAAAGATAAAATATAGTGGGTGCAAGATGGAAATAAAGAAAATTGAAGAATATTTACTCATGATCAACAGCATGTTAAGAATATATTGGAAAACATTTTTGGAAGTTGGGAAGAAGATATATAGGAAAATAATTCTAAGAATAGGTGTTGTTGTTGTTAAGCTTGAGTCGTGAAATAATTCTTTCCTAAATACCTTAGCTTGCAAACATTCATCTCAACAGATTGCCTTTATTTGGGTTTCACATACACAGCTAAAGAACTTTTCATTTCATATATATTATATACAAATCTATTTAGTTAATTAAATCAATCGATTAAACAAGTGATCAACAGTTTCCAGTGTAGTTGATAATTACCTAAGCATTTCTAGTCAGACCTATTTATAACTAGTATCTCACATAGGATCTTCATTGTGTTTTAGCATACCGATTGTAATTCCCAGATGATTATCCATGCTGAAATTTTCTCCCACTTGATAGCACTTTATTATAGAGAATTTCTATCATTTTCCCGCAAGTTGTAGAATTTAGTTGCTTTTGCTTTGGCACATCAATTTGATCAAATTCCAGAGGCATGCTCACAATCAATCTATATTAGCCTACAAATCAGTTTACCTGTGGCCCTATCAACCTAAATCCACCATCAAAATAGGCTAGATATGGGTAATGATTGTCAAATGTTTGCGCCTGAGCTTAAATATCTACGGTAGAACAAATGCCTATAATCACAAATCAACTTCTTAGAATATAAAAATATAACCCTCAACCGCATCACAACTTTGAAGTTTTGGTGTGGTGGAAGTGACTTTATTATAGTATCATAGCCCATGGTTTGATGGTCCTTTCTTCAAGTATGCATATTCAATTGCTTCGAAACTACGGTCACACGTGATTGTCAGGCTTGAGGGGGGTGCTGGCACATTGCTATTTACTTAGAAACTTTGTTTGAACATGACTGTTTCGATTTAAAGTGGAGAAACCACACATCGTCAGTTGTTTCATGCATTGTCATGCCCAGGCTCTAGGTGTGACTTGATTTGCGACATGGTGTGGCTTGGTTTATCTGCAAATTTTGCATGGTGCACTTTAACTTTGAGTGCGGTCAGATTTGTCATGTGATGAATTGCTTCACCTGCAAAGCTTCGTTGACGCACTGTCTCCAAATTAGGCTCAATTGGATACACTCCAACATGAAAATTTGTTAGGCTTCATGTCTCACATCATTTTGTTCCCTATCGAGCAAAAAACATGATGATATATTATTACACATGTTTGGACTCAAGCTTCAAACAAAGCTAATCATTTGAGTTCCGTCTCAGTTCGTATGCTACCAAAATCTCTAAATCTGAGCACTACACTAAAACTCTAAAGTTATGATGAGAGGTAACAAATATATTTTTATATTTAAACAAGCACCCCATAGAATGAGCACTAAGGGTAGAAATCTAAGCCCAACCCGTACCGCGACCCCTAATATACAAGTTTGTAACCCCTAATATACAACGCTAATCATTTGAGTTCCATCTCAGTTCGTATGTTACCCCTAATATACAAAGCTAATCATTTGAGTTCCATCTCAGTTCGTATGTTACCAAAATCTCTAAATCTGAGCACTAAACTAAAACTCTAAAGTTATGATGAGAGGTGACAAATATATTTTTATATTTAAACAAGCACCCCATAGAATGAGCACTAAGGGTAGCAATCTAAGCCAAACACGTACCGCGACCCCTAATATACAAGTTTGTTTCAGGTATATACGGACCATGTAGAATAGGTGCTTATATCATGAAGCTGTATCCATACCGGACACACCGATACTTGAACCGGACATTGACACTTGGTCACTCCTTAGACACTTTCCCGCCACTTTTTCAAACATATTTAAATATATACTATATTTTCTAGTTTTAGAACACATTGCAAAATATTTAAGGTATGTTTACATGATTCATACACTTCTTCACGTACCATGTTCCTACATGTTTGAAATATTTATTTAATTGTATTTATATATGAATGACTATACTTGGTGGAAAAGGTTGTAAAAGTGGTTAAATCTATGATGATTAAAGTATGTTTTGATAGAAATATATTAAGCTACTATATAAGACGTTAAAGAGCCAAGAATTTAACCTTTTTTGTAATACTGAAAATTTGTGGTAGAATTAATTTTTACATGTATTATACAATTAAAGATATCTATGTACTTTTAAATGCATGTACATGTGAATGTATATATTCAAACACACTTGCTCTTATGGATATGCATTACAGTGTCTTGTCATTGTGTCCATACTCCTAAATTTCAAGAAATTCATTATCCTCAACATGTGTCTGTGTCGTATCTATATCAGATGTTTGTATCCATGATTGCATATGTATACATGCTTCATTGCGAATGAATTATAAGAATTTGTTACTGAGAAACCTTTCTGTTTTTCTAGTTTACTTTTTGAAGGGAGTAAATCTATGAGTAGAGATAAAAGAAGAGTAACTTGAGGAGAAGGAAAGGATAGTCATTTTAATGAAAATATTAAGCCTAATTAACACAATAAGAAGGAATGTTTCCATTTTATTCTAAAAATGTAACTAAGAGGCAAGTTTTTAACCTACACGAATTAAGGGGTCAAATGGCAAAATGAACAATTTGTTGAGAAAATTTTTTAACAGAGATGATTTGGGAAGTACACAAAAACCATTTCGAATTTGAAAAGGACAAAAGGGTTGATAAATCTCCCAAATCTCCAAATAACCCACTGCAAAATTCACTGAGAGAAACCCTAAACATACATACGTACGTACGTACGTATATATAGAACCAAGAGAGGAAGAAAATTATACCCTTACTAGTATAGTTATATTGGCCAAGACAAAAATACATTTGGACTAGAATTTCCTATCATTTTCTACTGTCTTTTTTATTTTCTTTCCTTTTTTTCCTTGGGGTTGGATTAGGAATCCAAATACGAGAAGACTATGGAGTTGTATTCCAATTGGGATTGAATTTGTATTTGAGTCACCAATTTAACAAGTTTCCATCTTGACCCAAGCCACACATCAATTTCTCCTCGAAAAACAGCTGACAAAAAGTATCCAACTCTTTCTACCCCTTCTCCAAATAAACCCCTACAGACATCTCAAACACTGCGTAAATCTAACTAGTTCAAACCCCTCCCATGACCATCGCCCAGCAAAAGAATGTACATATGCACCTGATTGAAGGTTTGGACCTTTCAGTTTCCATCATCCATAACGCATTTTGCCCAGCTTGATGTCTGTTCTTCCTTTCTATATGAAATGATCGAATGACCTATGATGGACTTCGATTAACCAAACTACATTAACCCATCTCATTCAAATATTATCTTCTCATGAACGACATATTAATCCTTCTACCCCCACAAACTCTTTCACTTTAAACAAAAAATACCAACGTAAAAAATATGTAAATATAAAAATGAATAGGAAAATCGTTGAAAGTGCAAAAAAATATACCGAATCGGCCGTGATGACAAGCGATGGAGGCACGAACAACAATTTCTCCCCTTTCCTAATGTTTTTCAAAGCCACCAGTCCTCTCTCGCCCACTTCTACTCTCTCAATCCCCATCTTTTGCGGAGGTAGACCCAGCTCCGATAGCCACCGCTGGAGATCCGACGCGCTCTCCGTGGACTCGATCTCGCAGCCCCATGGAATCTCAAAGGCCTTGGTCGTCGGCGAGCTGCTGGATGCGGTGGAGATCGAAGAGCAGCGGAGCTTTTGGCGGGAAGTGATGGCATTTTGACGGGAAGAGGGATATTGGTGTTGGGCGAAGTGAGGGAGGGAGGAGACGGAGAGTGGGAGGGAGAGTTTGGCCATGGATACTCGGGGATTGATTTCGGAGGGAGAGCGCGCCTTATCTTGTGTAACCTGATCAGGGGCCATTTGTAACTGTAACTTATTGTAGGGATCGTTTTGCGTTTTGGGCATAAGGGTCTTTTTTGTGTTTTTGATACATCGGAAACAGGAAATCGCGCGTCGGCTAGGTCTTGAACACGCGTCTTTCGGATGGATGTGTGTGAGGATGTCATCCGAGCAATTGCTCGTTTGTCATTTTGAATGTCATTTTAAACTTCTAGATAGAGTGATGCTAGTCACATTACAGATTTTGCCGGCGAGATTTAATTGATAAGCATATTATATTTTTTAAATTGCTAAACTCTTTAACTTCTTACAAAAATTCCTGTTTTTCCCACATCTTCCTCAACTTCTCTCTTCCTCGTTTCGCCACTATGGATGACAGTAATGCCCTGACCCGCCCGGCCCGACCTGGCCCGACCCGGTTTTGACCCGGCCCGACCCGGCCCGCAGCCGGGTCGAGGCAAGCTTGGGCTTTGTATGCGCCCCGCCCCGCCCCGGCCCGCCCTGGTAAAGTATAGAGGTTCTAAAAATGCTTACTATTTTGATGCGGACCATGCAGTCAACGAATAACTCATAACGCATACTATATTCCACGGTTCTCCTAATTGGGCCAATTCCCAATTCCAAATTACCAAATAAATCAAAATTCTCCCAATTCACAAATAAAATTTTTATTTGGGATTCATATGGATGGCACTGATGACCTGACCCGACCCGGCCCGACCCAGTTTTGGTAAGAAAAACCCCGCCCCGCCCCAGCCTGTAGATGAGTCGGGGCAAGCTTGGGTAGTTAAATACCCGCCCCGCCCCGCAATATTACCATTCCTATTCGTCACTACCTCCTATGCATCCTCATCCACATAGACAAAACTATCCACTAGCTTGTGGGGGCATGAGCCCCCACCAAAATTTGAAAAAACGTATGATATAGCTGTATATATATTTGTATATCCATATATGTATTTGAGATTAATGTGTATCAGGTGGCACCTGACCAACTTCTTTTCTACATTAAATTCTATGTATTTATATGTAACGAGCCCCCATCAAAAATATATTTGTATTGAAACCCCATAAAAACAAAGGTTTAGTTCCGCCACTGCTTCTCCCCCTCTACCTCCTCCACATCCACCTTCAACGCCACGTCTGCCTCTCCCTCCATCTCATCCATCACCTCCAATTCCTCTTCATCATCTTCTCACATCTCATTCTATTTGATATGGCTGTTGACGAACAGAACGTTCGATGAACTACGTGTGAATAATCTCGTTGTGTACGTTGTTCGGGAAGCTTAACAAACAAGCTTCAACAAATTTTTAAAGCTCGGTAAGTAAACAAACTGAACTTGAACATAGATGTGTTTGTTCATGTATGTTCATGAACAAGCTCGTTAAGTATTCGTGAACAATCTCGTTAAGCTCGAATGTTTGTTTAGTATTTAGATATATATTATACATATGATATTTATATTCATATAACATATATAGTATACATATTATTATTATAAAAACGGGCGTGTATTAACGTATATTATGTATTATATATTATATATATTACATATATTTCTATAATATAATATAATTATATAACATGTTCATGCTCGAGCTCGAAGTCTTGTTAGTGAATAATAAACGAGCGTGTTCATGAGAAAAATAAACGATCTTGAATTAGATCAAATGCTAATGCTAAGTGAAGATCTTAAACAATAACCACTGTTTCAGGGTGTTTTCTCACCGCTGGATGATAGTCCGGAGGTCCGAGTGTCGTCGATGTCTCGAGAGTCGGGGACGGCCTTCGGGTCAATCGGCCGAGCGTTCACTTGAGTGGGAATGCGCGGGGCTGAGCGACGGTAGGCCGAAGGGTAGCTTCAGTGGATTGACAGCCTCCGAGATTGATCGGCCAGACGGGCTCTGGCACAAGGGCATTTGGATCCGAGCGATGGGACGCCGAAGAGAAGCTTCGGCGAAGTGACGACTCTTCGGACCTGCAAAACGAAGAACTCGTCAGGCGGTTACGACCTTGGTTACGACCAAGTCCCCTCCGATGCCTAAGTCAGATCTTGACTAAGAGGTGCTTCGGTGGAACCGAGCTTGGTTCGCGGAGAGACCAAGCGCGAGTTCTCGGCCGAGATATGGAGGAGAAATATGAGGTGGAAGAAGGTTTGAGGGAATGATATACATGGGTGTTAAGTATCGAAGATTCCGTCCTTTGTGTTCTGTTTTTCGGGTCTTTTATAGGAGTCCTGCATGTCAACGCCTTCATGGCGTTTATCATACCTCCCTCTGTGCCCTCCCGCATTGATGGTCCCTTGAATGGCGACCAATGTGGACGTAATGGTGGCTTCAAGGGCGATCAAGCTGGACGTGATCTGGGGAGCAGTTTTCCCCCTTCGCGTGGGGTTAACCGTCTGTCGGATGTGGTTCTTGGGCTGCTGCACCCCGACCAGCTCCTGGGCCCCTGACCCGCTCCTGGACCCCTTTGGGCCAGAGCCCGATGCGGTTTTCGGCCAAACGGTCGGCCTGCCTATCTCCAGCCCATTTGGGGGGTTGTATCAATTGCCCACATTGCTTGGGCTATTCAGCTTGTGACGATTCGGTCCGAGGAATGTGATACGTATAGATTTGATGGACGCGTTGATGTGTCCATATTTTCCATGTTTTTATCGCATCATTTCATGTCATATTCGACTCCAAACTCCATATTTTCGTATATTATCGCGCTTCTAACGCCATATTCGAGTTTTGTATAGATTTTTGGTTTTTGATGAGTTTTGGAGCGAACTGAAGCTATTTTGGGACATGGACACATCCGGCAAGTCCGAGACGTCATTAGCAAGGCTTCATGAGAGTTTGCCGAGGAATGGAAGAAGATTGGAGGAGATGAGGAGAAGGGAACGAGAGATGGCAAAGTTCAGTTCAGTTTCCCAGGTGACTCGGCCGAGTAGCATCAGCTACTCGGTTTAGCTGACATGCAGAAATCACACAGGAAAGAGCCTTACCCAATTCGACCGAGCAGACATCCGACTCGACCCGAGTCGCACCAAACAGATGAAGATTTTGAGCTTTTCTCCAAAGCACCCCAACTCGACTGAGCAGCAAAGCAACTCGATCGAGCAGCTCACCTACTCGACTCAAGTCGTCAAGAAACAGATCAGCGTTTTGGAGGAAGTTTTGATCTACTGTAGCTCGACCGAGTAGGGGAGATACTCGACCGAGTAGCCCGTATCAGCCAGACGCAGAAGCAGCAGCAAGCGGAGCCTGAAGCCGACTCGACCGAGCAGGCTCCGCTACTCGGTCGAGTAGCACGACACGACCAGCCTAGTTGGTGGGCCTAAGTGCCTAGATTTTCTGATATTTTTTGGGATTTCCACCATATGTATTCAAGCATGTTTTAGCTCTATTTTCAGAGCGCAACTTTGGAAGAAACTTTTAGTTTAGTTTTAATTAGGTTTTTGAGAGTTTGTGTTGTCGGTATTTTTGTGAAGCAAAGATTGGGTTTTTACTGATATTTTGCACAAGGAATCTTATTTTCTTAATTCTCTTTGGATTGATATTGCTCCACGACGCATTGGTAACAACTTTCTAAACTTTCTATTTATTTTGATGTTTTCTATTGCCATGATAAATTCCATTGCATCTATTGAATCTTTTGTTCTTATTTCTATGATGCATGAGTAGTTCTATCTAGTGATAATGGATTAGCCCATGGATTTTAGGATTTAGATGCAAAGTTAGGATTTTTGGGTTGTGTTGGTATAAAAGGGACGTATTTTGGTTGATCTTGCAAAGTTTGTAGGAGAACTCGTATTGAGATCATGCCCACGGTCGATGGAATCGATTGGCTAAAGGAGTATCATACAGGCTTAATTAGGGAGTTAGTGTAACGGCCGGTATTTTTAGACGTAATTTTAGATCATGCGTACCGGTATTTTTTCAGTCGTTTGGATAATCTTTTCGTCCGTACTTTTGTTGTTACGCGTCGACGCGTATACATATGTCACGTCCCGTTCCTCAGAATACCCGGCATCTAAAAAAAATTTTCCCAGCTATCCTGAAGAGTGAGGGTGATAATAGAGGGAAAAGGAAGAGAAAAGAGAAACTGAACAAGCAGGCCACTGTGCACATGCTGGGATAGTACAAGTGAAGCTTCACAGTAACATCAAAACAATATCACAAATAACTTAACAATTCCATTAATTTACATGGCCCAGGTACAGCACTACATACCCACCATCACTCTCCGCCACCAAGACAACCATGTCACTACACAAGCTACATCTCACACCAAGTGCTACTTCAGAAACCAAACTCCAAGTCACCTCCAACCATGCTACCTCTGCTACCTGAAAAATAGGGAGGAGCACGTCAATGCGTGCCCCAGTAGGAACCAACTTGGATTTGGAATGCTATTTTAAGGTTATCAACTCCATAAGGTAATGCAAGAGAAATAGAGCATGTGCTAGTACAATAATGAAAATTAAAGAGCTAAACAAAAGAATCATACATGCGGTCCAATGTCGAGTTACTGCAAGAAAGAGTTAGCACGAATAACGATACAAATATTTATACGACCACAATTTTAAAATGGAAATCACAAGTGT
Organism: Scilla litardierei; assembly: GCA_030789695.1. NCBI lineage: Eukaryota > Viridiplantae > Streptophyta > Magnoliopsida > Asparagales > Asparagaceae > Scilla > Scilla litardierei. The sequence continues at coordinate 159,887,757 of CM061136.1, forward strand.
CAGAAACATAGCACAGCGTCACCAGTGAAGCAAGTGAGGAAAAAGGGAAGTACTGCCAGCAGAAGTAGTAACATGCAAAATCCTCATTTCATTATTTGATAATTGACTTAATTGGAACTTGGGTAAACTGTCTGATATCAAGACCTGGACTTCACCCCAAATTTGGGGTGAATATATAGCACATGGCGCAGTGGACACGGGCACTGTACAACACCGGGCCTCTTACCTCCCCCGTCCCTGGCAGGAGTGAGGCTATCCACATATAACCCAACCTCCGTATGATCCCTCCACTCCCGGTAAAGGCGAGTGGGTATAAGCTCCACACATCACACAATCATTTCCTCCAACTTCTCAGTACAGGCCTCATATCCACAACTTACTCAAATTCCACCTAAAACGCGGGCTTTGCTAACTCACCCTCATTATAGAGGACTGAGACATTCAAGAATTTCGTTTTATCACTTTAGTAATGAAGGAGTCATGTTGCATGGTGTCACGTACCACATTCATATCAACGTGTGTCATGCACTGAAGTGTCATGCCCTCCATCATATTCGTATCAACCCATCATCACATCACATATGGTACCATGCATGACATGCTCCCAACATTACAAGTTCATATCAAATTTCATTTTATATTCATATGATTGAGCATATCTCACATTTCTGACATTTGCCTTCATTCAGGCATTTTCACGAACACGTGGTGAGCGTGACGTATATGTCTATAATCACATTAGCAAACTAATTAACAAGACACATTATTAGCATATATTTCATGTAAAAACAATAGTCATGTATCATAGAGGGTGGATTAGCAACAATGCACAATTCAACACACACTCATCCATTCAGCTAGCAGGATTTACACATGCAGTCATAAAATATGGCTCATATCTCCCAATTATGATCAGAATTTAGAAAAACTTCCCAAATGAAAGTTATACATATGGTAGTCCATGATTCACATATAACATTTCAGGGAAAAATATTAAGTATGTGATATACGGTGAATTAATTGGTGAAGTGTGTCAAATCTGTTTTTCAGACAGATTTCAGGGTCTGCGTTCAAAGCCAACTTTGGGCATGTTGGAGCCAGAAATTCAACATATAAACACTATGAATTTTTAGAAAAACTTGTTATCTTTCTAACAAGACCAAGAACACAAACTTTTATTGAGTGTGCATGTATTTAAGCTATTTCTACTGAACTGTGTCAAAGCTGGAAATCAAACAGACATGTTGTAGAGTTTGAATTTTTACTCCTAATTTCAGAATTGAACATATATCAAAATTTATATGATTTTAGGGTAGAATTTCAATATCTACAAGCACATATTTTTTTCGAACCCTAAGTCGAGCTACAGTAACCAGAATTAAAGAAACAACATACATCAGAATTTCAGGATTTCAAGGAGAAAGCTTTGCTTGGAATTTTCAAGGGATTTTGCATGAAATTGAATTATGGCACATGAATTTGATTACCCCTAATCCAAATTAAGTAAACATGATGTGAAAACATAATAGAAATAAACCCTAATTAAAATTCCAATACCAAGTTGGATCCTACCTCAAGAGAACACTTTCTTCTTCTCTTCTCTTTCTATTCTTCTTCTTCTTCTTCCTCTTCTTCTTCCCCCTTTTTTCTCTTTTTTTGGGCAATAGAATTTTGGCCAGCATGAGTGGGTATGTGGATATGGGATAGAGGGATGGAGGAAATTAGAAAAGAAATGGTGAAGAAAAGGACAAGGGAAGAAAAGAGAAGAAAAGAGAAGAAAAAAAGAGAAGAGAAGAGAAGAGAGAATTCTAGAATGGTTTTTGCATGGCTTATCCCATAAGCCATATTATTTATTAAATGACCAAACTACCCCTCCATCATCTAGGTATTTACAAGTTTGCCATTACTTTATACACCGACCGCTTAAGTATGTACGCACAGCAAATTTAGTCCAAATGACCGTTTTGCCCCTGACCTTTCTAAAAATTTACGGGGGTTGCCATTGACCCCTGACCCCTTCCACACTTGCATGGCTCTCCCTACACACAGCCATGCTCATCCATGGATGCACACATGCTTCACACACGCGTCTAACCCATTCCTGTTGTTTTACACCCACGACGTCTTTCGCACTTCTCCGCATTCACACTTTGCATTCACTTCCCTTAGCCACGTATTACGGCCTAATCCCCATTGCACTACGTTCCATACATTGATACCTACGCTTATTTCATGCCCATATATGCATCGTAGGTAAAAATACCACGTGTGTTCAGTAGAATACACATATAGTGCACAATAGGGCATGACATCCTACCCACCTTAAAGTAAAGTCCGTCCTCGGACTCCTAGGGTGTGGACCTCGCTGAGGTCAGCTAAGTATGATGGTCTTAATACCCATGGAGTACGAACAAGAATATGTATCTACACCACACTTATATACTCTATATGCTTCACTATCATCCATACGCATCTGTATCGCACACATGTCACAGATATATCCTCTTATTCACCTAGTAGCACATCCATAGCACTATATGCATCATTACATACACATACATATATGTTCTTCACATAAACATCTAGGCACACCTATTCACACATTGACATATACGTCACACACCACAATTAAGTTTCTATACATATTATTACACGTATTTAGATCACTACTCATATTCATATGCGTAGGACATCACACTATATCCATATCGCGATATGTAAGGTATTCATACACGGCACGCTTTCAGATACCTCACAATACATTCAAGTATAAACGATTTATATTCTATCTCTTTGTATTTTTACATATACGTCTACATCCATGTACGGACACCCAACAATACACATTAATCTACATACCATTACTTGATAAGCAAGGTCACTATCACAGTGTCACCCCGTATATACACCGGATTCCTATACACCTAATACTTGGTCACATGGGCTCACTCACATTCATTGACACATAAATACCTATATACACACAATATTTAGTCACATCCATACATACATTCACATGCACGTATTAACACAAGCATGATCGAGTCACATAAGGTTCACAATCATACTATAAATAAATATACATATAACCTTACATCCATAGCAGTGCACCTATTGCCTCACACAGATAGGCACATATACCATACACAATACACACAAGAGTGCACAAACATAACACATCCCCTATCACATGCTATATATATATAACTACCCTTTTACATCCTACGCACATACTGCCATAATATTCAAGTAATTATAAACATCGATTTACACCTCTCTCACACGTATACATATAGATATACAAACAAATACACATATTCCAGCACCCACATATCAACAGTTTCATTCACTTACACTTATCAAACATATGTGCACACCTATATTACATATCTTATCACCTTTACATTTACATTGCATATGTATATACATACATGCATGCTTTGGTACAGACTTATATGTATATATTCATGCATACTAGCAGAAATACATTTATCTAGGGCATACCGAGATACACTGGATGGACAACCCAATTGGATAAATCAGCAAGTAAACAAACAAGATATGTATAAGTATATATACATATATATATTCATTCATCCAATATACACACCATCACATATACTCCTACTGCACATTACACTTACATGAACACATCCCTACACCTCACATTCATACAAGTATGACACAAATTCACATATAGGTAACAAACAATATTTCACATAGATATTCCACATCTAATTATATACACACTCCTTATATACCAACAGATGTATTCATATCAACACCATATATATATATATATATATATATATATATATATATATATATATATATATATATATATATGGAAAAAGGGGATCTAAGGCGCCTCCTTAGATGAAAATCTAAGGAGGCGCCCCCATTTTCCCCCATCTCCTACAATTTTTTTGGAAAATTTTTTTCATGGGGTTGTTGTTCACATCATGGATGATCAACATACCAAATTTCAAGGAATTCCAATACTTTTTGAGCCACCATCTACCCCTTACTATTTCAACGGTCTAAAAACGTGCTGAAAACCCCCACGAAGTTGCAAGGGGTAGATGGGGGCTCAAAAAGTATTTGAATCCCTTGAAATTTGGTATGTTGATCATCCATAAGGTGAACAATAAACCCATGAAAAAAATTTCAAAAAAAGGTGTGAGATGGTGGGAAATGGGGGCGCCTCCTTAGATTGAATCTAAGGAGGCACCTTAGGATCCCTTTACCCTATATATATATACTAGTCATAACCCGTGCCCTTAAGGCACGGTTCATTTAAAATATTCTGTCCTAAAAATCTTGGATCCCGTAATTTTAAACGAATTACAATAAGTAAAGCACGTTATTTAGCTCCCTCATAAGATTTTAGTTCCCCGAAATTTAGTTTCGTCAGAGAAATTAGTTTCCTCAAAAATTTTAGTTCCCCTAATATTTAGTTCCATCCATATTTAACATGTGCTCTTAGGACACAGTTCATTGAAAATATTCCACCGTCAAAATCTTATATTCCTTGATTTTAAACGAACAACAATTAAAACTCAATAATTGTAATTTAGTTATGTCCAAATACAACCCCCCCCCCCCCCCCCCCCCCCCCCCCCGAAAGAAAAAATCTACAATCTCACCTTTCGCTCATGTCCTAAAATAAGTCTGACTTTATGGTAGATTAATATTTGAAGTCAAACAATACAGAATTTTCATTAAGCTGGTAACAGAGGAAAAAGGGTGGAGTTTCTCAAGTCCTACAGCTAATATCAGTACTTGTAGCAAACAAATGAATATTTCAAGTGAAAAAAGAAGTCAAATTGACTTGATGTTACAACTGAATTTCCAAACAATGATTTCCTCAAAATTTTCATTAGGAACACTGTGACTAAAGCTTATTACAACACAAACAATTATAGTAAGAAAATTAAGTTCTTTAATTTAACCAAGATACCAACATGTTTCAGTGATTTAAGGAACATTAAGTTTTAAGGCTTTCCATGCAGGGATAAAAACCTGTTTAACAAAGTTAGAAAATTTCCGCCAACTGCCTCTAAACATCACAGACTCAGGAATGTCCACAAATAAAATTGGCACCACGTCTGAGGCCTCATTTTCCACCCCAAAATTCTGCAGGAAAAATATGGATAAGCAAGATGATTTGCCACATTTATTAACATCAAGAGTTTTAATAAAATTCTCTAAATGGAGCAAAATTATCAGAAACATTCACTTAGCACTTTAAAAGCTTTTCATATAGCCAAAAAATCTATTGGTTGTACTGAGTTCCACTACAATTCAGATGGTACAATGATGTGACATGCCCTCACCCAATATCACCTTAATTTCGACAATTCAATATCCATCTATAATTAGGAGTCTTTCACTTATAAGAAATCGTAAACAGAATTGCTCTAAAACCATCACAAACACAGAAACCAAAAAATCTTAACAACAAAACAATCAAAAGAAACCCCAAAACCTCTCCAACATTAGAAAGACAAATTATAAGATCAATTTATACCACAAAAATAATATCAACAAAGAAAAAACAGAAAAAACAGAGAATAAAATACCCCATTTGTGACTACAGTTCTGATCATTTCTTCCGATTAAAACTTACCATGATAAATGACAAATGTATATCAAACAAATCAACCCCTAACGCCAAACAATAGAGAACCTCCAAAATCTCTTACGGCACTAAAATCAGAGGCACTAAATTCCAACGAAATTAGAAAAAGAAAAAAATTAATAGATCAATAAACAACATAAAATAAATTGAATTTGAAAGAGAGAATGGAGAAAGAAGGGAAGAAACAACCTCAAGATGGAATTTTATTTGAACAGATGGCGATCGAATACTTGAGCGTCACTCGCCAATGGATGTATAGAAGCAAGGCGGTGGAAGTCTGATTTTTTATCTTTAAAGATGGTATTTTTGGATTGAGTTTTTCCCCCAAACTCTGAATCCTATTGTGCTTGATGCACCTCCAAAGGACTTTATGTAATGACAATTGACAACGCTATGTCGAAATAATTTTGTTCCTTAAGGAACTTAAGACCCAGTGTGTAGCTGGGGTTTCCCATGTAGAAATCTCATTGATGTTCATGTGGGTTTCTCAAAGTTTTGCCAGATAGGCAGAGCATGGTGATCAGCTAGATTCTTACCAATAAATAACTGGATATTTTGGATTGAACTTCTATGGCACAGGAAATCGTATAATGATATCATAAACACAATATCCATGGTAACTTGCTACGATCCAACTTTGCCTATGACAAACTGGAATAAGAGTGTCCTGGAAACCCTTCGAGTGAACTAACCCTGAAATTTGCCATAGTAGTCACTTAATTTAAGCTTACCTAAGGGAATGAACTCTTGTAGTTTCTAATCTTGTAGTTTCTAACATTGCAGGGATAATATAAGACATTAAATTGATCAAAGGAAAGCTTGTGTATTTATTACATGTTAGTAAGCGGTGGTAATCAAATCATACGTAGAGTTACAGGCTGTAAAACAAAGTTTGTTATGTTAAATTTATAGTACCTTATTGTCTACTTAGGGAATAGAGGCTTGAGTTACAGGGAAAAGAATGGTCAGCATACCATTAACACTCTAAAATCTGATATGGCAATGAGCTTAAAACTATATCGAATGACAATAAAAATAATAATAGGATACTACCATACTAAATCCTCTTCTATTAAATCACACAAAAAAAATATCTATTAAGATTATGGTAGGAATTAGAAGAGAACATACTTGTCTTCCATCCATGCAATACTACACAAATCATCGAGGCATGTTCTGTATTCAGGAGGTGGAGCGGGATTCATTTCAGGGCAATACATCATTTGCACCGTGCTTAATAATTACCAGAATGTGGAAACACGGCGTGCAGAATTATTACACTTAAAAACTCATTTGCAGCTGGACGAACATAGACAGTCCACTTATGGGAATGGTATCTAGTGGAAAGAAAAAGCTAAAATTAGAATGGTAGTTAATTAAATTCTATGGTATACAGCATAAATCAATTACTTAACTGAATGAAACTCTGACGGAACTGAAAACCATACTCGCTGGTTTTTTACCAAGCCAAAATTCTACCATTACGTAAACAATTGGGAAGCTGATTCCACATATTTGAGCCTGTTGCTTTGATTCTACATCACAAAAGAACTATAATTATAAAATAAGAAAATGCTACAATTCCCTCACTTTATAAAACTGCGTCTGGTTCAAATAAAAGAAGTAGTAAATTATAAAAGAACATCTAATTGAGCTGCATTTCTTCATGGTCGCCCATAACGTTGTTAACCATAATTTATTCAACCTGCATGCTTCAAATCAAGGGGGGTTTTAACATTGCAGAGATTATAAAAGCCACTCAAATTGATCAAGGGAAAGCATGTGTATTTATTACATGTTAAGTGGTGGTAATCAAATCATATGTAGAGGTACATGCTACAAAACAAAGTTGTTTATGTTAAATTTAAAGTACCTTATTATGTTTCTACTTGGGGAATATAGGCAAGGGTTACAGGAAAAAGAATGGTTAGCATAGCATTGACACTCTAAAATATGGTCTAACGATGAGCTTGAAACTGCAACTAATGACTATAACAAAGATAATAGGATACTAATATGATGATTCATCTTCTATTAAATTCTACAGAATATATCTATTAAGATTTTAGTAGGAATTAGAAGAAAACAATATAGATGTCTTTTATCCATGCAACACTACACAAATCACAGAGGCATGTTTTGTATTCATGAGGCGGAAGGGGATTCATATCATGCCAGCATCTCATTTGCAGTGTGCTTAATTATTACCAGAATGTGGAAACACATCGTGCTTAATTATTATGCTTAAATCCTCATTTGCTGCAGCACGAACATTGACAGTCCACTTATGGGAATGGTATCTAGTTGTAAACTTAGAGTGGTGGTTAATTAGATGACATGGTACATCATAAATCAGGGGCTTAACTGAAAGAAACTCTGACAAAGATGATAGTTCAGTTACCGCGCATGCAGCAACATTGAGGGCGGTTTAAAAATTGAAAATATTCCACCCATTTCAATTTTCAATTGTTATAGCAGTAAAAAACTAACAATCCCCAAACACTATCGATTCAAATTCATATATGAATTTTCACAAACAATTTGTGGCATATATCAAATTCTTACCAATTTCATACAACAAACAAAAAAAGCACAAAAGATTTGATATTTGTAACCTTGAGAGAGAAATTTAGGGCGACCGATAATATATGATAACGTTGGTCCGATTCCCCCTCCAGAGAGAGTTTAATGGAGTTTTAGTGTGAGATGAAAAGAGAATTAAATAAAATAAAAAATGTCGAGGATAATGCCTCTATGCATGCCCTTCGCTGCATTAGGCATGAAACAAACAAAGTAGTCACACTAATAAAAAGACAGATGGAGTCAGTGTCATCAACAAAAGGATTTGAGATGAACCCATTTAAAACTGAGGAAAATGAATGACAAAAATGCAAACAGAAATTAAAACAAAAAGGATAAAGTAATAAAAAATTACCAAAGAGGTATATGAGTTTCATGATCAGATATGTGCTGGATCATTCCATATTTATCGAGTCGTCTTGACTGTCTGGCTTTGGCCTTATAATTTCTATATCGAGTTCATCTTATGATGTAACAAAAGACCCTTTAAGGGCATCATCCTAATAACGAATTCATCATAAATTCATAATTGACAAATCTACTTACTTAAAACATTTATGGGTAAGTGTTTTGAGGATATCTCATTAGGAATCCTGAGATTTGTTGGTTTTATTTTTAAAAAATTGTTTACATCCCCATTGATGCATGGGCAAGAAAATATGCTGTCCAAATTGGTAGGCGGGTGCAACTCACTTGGTATGCCCTATAACCCACATGTTAGATCTCATTGAATCAGCCATAATAGTTCAGTGATTCATGTCTTTTCCCATTCAAAAGTTTTTTTTGAAAATTTATATAGCGCTAAACTTAATATAATCTAAATAATAAAATTTGAAGGTGTGGGTTTTAGTATTTGATATTCCAGAGCTTTTTCAAGTACATAAAAAATAAAAACTCGGTATGATTCCATGTCTTTATTCCCATTATATTTTGAATTATGTTTGATGCATATAGGATTATTTTTTGTACCTGGGAATCGATTGTGATATTTGAGATCCAATCCAACCACAATGAATGTTTTGTCTGGTAGTATTTTTCTATTTGAATAAAATGATTAGGCATGTGTAGTGTTAGGAAAGAACAATCTGAAAGTCTTGAAAAACTATGAATAATTGTAAGATTGGCTATCTTTTTACTACATGTCCATACCCAATGACACTATTTACATGAAATAATATTTTGATGGATAAGGTTGATATGGATGTTCAGGACAAAGCAAAATATATGGAATGTGACGCTTGCAAAGAATGACGAAAAATGAGGTTGAGGTCTGGATAGCCAAGAATAATAGGAATGACCATTTATTCAACCTGGAATTAGTCATTCATCATGATGGTGAGTTTGAGCAGATACCATTTATTCAACCCCGCAAGCTCTATACACAACCTGCAAGCTCTAGGTTGTCAAAGTACCAGGTAGCTTTGCGATACCAGTTGTTACACAAAAGTTTGGGAAGTCGGGAGAGTACCATGCAATATTATGTATTGGAGATGTGGTAACTTCTGTCTATTTTATTTCAAGATTAGAGACATTTAATTTCTGAACATTATTTCTGAACATTCAAGAAATTCCTTTCTGAACATGTATTCTGAACAATATTTCTTAAATATATTTCTTTCTGGTGCATTCAATTTCAGTATGCCATTAAGCGTAGTTTCATAAGTTATGCGAGCTTTTTTTTCAGTTTCCTTTTGTTTTTGGGTTCAGAAACTGCATAGAAACATTTATGAATATTTTTTTATGTCTTTTCCTTTTATTGGGTTATTCAAAAACTGCAGATTTTTCTATGCACCTGCAATTTTTCTAGAGACATTTAGGATCATAGCTAATCTATTTTAGAGACATTCAGAAACATTCAGAAACTGCAATTTTTCTACATACTGCAATTTTTCTAGATACATTTATTTTTCATGAACCTGCAATTTCAGAAACATTAAGAAACTGCATAGAAACATTCAGAAACAATCCTTTCAGAAACTGCATATAAACATTCAGAAACTATATAGCTAATCTATTTTAGAGACATTTATCTTATATGTACTTTCTGAAAATAGAACATTTGTAATTTCTATAAGCTTTAAATATAAAACATTTGTAATTTCTGCCCCATAGCAAGTGTAAAGTTAATTTTTCTAGATGAGTCTGAAACTAAAGTAGATTAGCACATTAACTGCAGAACAACAATGTATAAAACAATAATCTAAACAATAAGCTAAGCAATAATTGCATGGCAATGTACACTAATTCTGACACCTGTTTAATAATAAATAGCAGGGTAAAATCCAGACAACAATAAGCTAAACAATAATGTAAACAATAAGCTAAGCAATAAACCCTAATTCAAACACCTATCTAACATATTTGGGGAAGATGATGGTGATTTGTGTACCTTGAAGATGATGTAGATCAAGGTGGTGTTACCTGTGACAAATCGGAAGGAGATGTAGATGTAGATCTTACCTGTGAGGAGATGATTGCAAGGCTGGACGGTTACCTGCGAGGATGAGGATGCTCTGGATGATGCTATGGAGGATGAAGGATGCTATGGAGGATGGAGGATGCTTGCGAGGTTGAGGATGGAGGATGATCTGTAGAGGTGGAGAATGCTTGCGAGGCTGAGGATGGAGGATGATCCGTGGAGATGGAGGATGCTTGCGAGGCTGAGGATACGGAACCCATGGATTTGGGGTTTTTTGTGCGTGGAGATCCGTGGGGAGGAGTCGAGGCGACGTGGGGAGGAGGCGAGGCGTGCTAAGGAGGCGAGGCGTAATGAGCGTGGAGATCGAGGGTGTATCGTTGGTAGGTTGAGATGCTGGCATTTTGGGAAGAGAAATGATTAATTATACCAATCTAACGAAAACCCACATGTATACCCTTTCTCTTTCCAGCTGGCCCCACATAATTTTTGCTCACAATACTCAGTTATTTGGGTTGAGGTGATGGCAAAAAGAGAATTCAAAGTTCAAAGTATACCCAACCCAACGAAACACACATATTCACCCTTTCTTTTTCCAGGTGACCCCACCTATTTTTTTCCTAAAGAATCAAAGTCCCCCCCCCCCCCCGAAAACGTTTTACATCAACTGATCCCATCCATTGATTTTCAAGACCAAATCCTAGCCACTCTTTATCTTGTCCTAGTCAGCCCTAGGATTCAAAAATCGCTGTCAAATGTATAATAGATAGATATATATATATATATATATATATATATATATATATGAGGGATCAAATGACCCCCAAAAATAATCCCCAAAAATGACCCCCTATCAAAAATCATATGCCCACAATTTTTTGGGAAGATTCGAACCGTTCATCTTGATCTCCACCCTCTAAATACATGACTCACCAATTTTCAACCCGATCCCATGTGTTTTGCCCGTCCATCAACCATTCGCAAAAGTTCTGTTTATGTGAAACCGTTAAATTTGGGTCGGATGGATGAACGGGCAAAACATATGGGATCAGGTTGAAAATTGGTGGGTCAGGTATGTAGAGGGTGGAGATCAAGATGAACGGTTCGGATCTTCCGAAAAAATGGGGGCATAGGATTTTTGATAGGGGGGTCATTTTTGGGGGTTATATTTGGGGGTCATTTGATCCTTCCTCTATATATATATATATATATATATATATATATATATATATATATATATATATATATATATATATATATATATATATATATATATATATATATATATGGGTAAAGTGTTCCTAGGGTGACTCCTTAGATTAAATCTAAGGAGTCGCCCCCATTTTCTCACATCTCCCGCAATTTTTTTTGAAATTTTTTTCTTGGGATTGTTGTTCACCTCATGGATGATCAACATACCAAAAATCAAGTCATTCCAATACTTTTAGAGCCCCCATCTAACCCTTGCAACTTTATGTGTTTTTCAGCACGTTTTCAGACCGTTGAAGTTGCAAGGTATAGATGGGGGCTTTTAAAGTATTGGAATGACTTGATTTTTGGTATGTTGATCATCCATGATGTGACCAACAATGCTATGAAAAATAATTTCAAAAAAATTGTGGGAGATGGGAGAAAATGGGGGCGACTCCTTAGATTTAATCTAAGGAGTCACCCTAGGAACACTTTACCCTATATATATATATATATATATATATATATATATATATATATATATCTATCTATCTATCTATCTATCTATTATACATTTGACAGCGTTTTTTGAATTTTAGGGCTGACTAGGACAAGATAAAGAGTGGCTGAGATTTGATCTTGGTAAATCAATGGTTGAGATTAGATTTTGTGAAAATTTTAGTGGGAAAACTGAACTTTTGGTGGAAAAAATGTCTTGGGAACCAAAACTTTGAAATTAGAAGTGTCTTGGAAAAGATTGTGGAGATTAAATTTGGGGGGAAGTAACTAGGGAACCTAAACCTTGAAATTAGAAGTGCCTTGGGAAAGATTGTGGAGATTAAATTTGGGGGAAAAAGTGGCTTGGAAACCTAAACTTTGAAATTAAAAGTGCATTGAGAAAGATTGTGGAGAAGCATGATTCATTAATTTAAACAAAATAAAAAATTTAGCGTAAAGCAATTTAGCAAAACAACAAATTAGCGTAAAAACCCCGGAGATTTGTTGTTCCGCGCCCCAGCCGAAGGCGCCCGCTGGCGCCGAATTTGTTATTCGACACCGAATTTGTTGTTCCGCGCCGAAGGCGCAGGCGCCAAATTTGTTGTTCGACACCGAATTTGTTGTTCCGCGTCGAAGGCGCCTGCGTCGAATTTGTTGTTCCGTGTCGAAGGTGCTCGTGCCACTAAATATTTTTACGCTAATGTATTGTTCTGTTAAATTTTGGCTGTGGAAATAATTTTTCGGGGAACAAAGATTTCCCGGGAAATCTTAAATGAACCGTGCCCGCGGGCACGTGTTATGACTAGTGTATATATATATATATATATATATATATACACACACTAGTCATAACCCGTGCCCGTGGGCACGGTGCATTTAAGATTTTTTTCCGCGAAAACTTTGTCCCCCAAAAAATATTTCTACAGCCAAAATTTAAAAGAACAACAAATTAGCGTAAAAAAATTTAGAGGCACGACCGCCTTCGGCAAGAAACAATAAATTCGGTGCTCCTTCGGCGCAGAACAATAAATTAGGGTATAAAAATTTAGTGGGTGCCTTCGGCGCGGATAGGTTGGTTAGACCTCTGCTTGACGCCCAAAAAACTCAGCCCGCCTATTTGAACGCACATTCCCTGTATTTTTTTTGGGTTTTAATTTTTTTGGGGTCAGCCGAAATAAGCTCAGCCGATATAAAGTTCTCTTTTGCATACTTGTAATTTAAGTTGCATATTTTTTGGGTTTCATTTTGTGTGTGTGTGTTTTGGGTCTCATTTTTTTGGTCATTTTTGAATGAAGAGTATTAAATGCTGATGGTGCCAATTTCAAAAAAGAAAAGCTTTTGTATTCTCCCAACAAATTTTCCCCCAACCCAAAAAATTTTCCCCCCAAAACTTGATGTGACATTGCCACATAGGACAAAGTTCAAAAACAGCTCTCAATTGTTATATATATATATATATATATATATATATATATATATATATGTTGTGAAGGGAAATTTAGAGAGAATAGGTGTAGAGGGTTAAGAGCCCCCTACCCGTGTATTTATAACTTTCAATAGTGGGTTGGATACCCAATTGGCCCAATGGGCCTATTCATAACACTTCCCCTTATCCAATCAACATTGAAATAAGAGGTGGATTCTTCAGGATCCGAGTTAGGGTGACTGTCTTGTTAAAGAAAGAACAGTTAACCCATAACTTCCCCTGTGTTGGGGATGTGTCTAGGGGTGGATACTTCAGGATCCAGAGTCAACGAGGTTGCCTCGTCAAAACCTTGACTACGGAAAACCTAGTGGGAAAAAACCTGTAGCCAAGGGAAAAGAGTACAACTCTGCAGTTGACTCCCACTTAACTGACCAAGCTTCAGGCTTGCAGATTTCCTATGAATCTATACATCAGTCTCCTATGTATCTATGAGTTCATAGTTCTCTCATCCTGACCCAGTTTACATTTACTCACTCTCCTCATCCCAATCCCATATACAAGTTTCTCAAAGATACTAGTAGGCAGGGATTTGGTAAGCAAATCCGCCAAGTTATTACATGATTGGATCTTCTGTACCTCAATCTGCTTTTGCTTCTGAAGGTCGTGCGTCCAGAAGAACTTGGGGGAGATATGCTTCGTCTTGTCACCTTTGATGTAGCCGTCCTGTAGCTGGGCTATACATGCTGCATTGCTTCATAAAGTGTAGTGGGTGCAAGAACGCCGGTCGTCAGGCCGGTGGAGGTGAGTATGTGCTGGATCACCGAGCGTAGCCAGAAGCATTCCTTGCTTGCTTCGAAGATCGCAAGTAGCTCTGAGTGGGTGGATGAGACGGTCGTCATGGTCTGCTTCACAGATCTCTAGGATATGGTAGTGCCGCCATATGTGAACATGTATCCGGTCTGAGACTTCTCTGTGTGAGGATCGGACCTGTAACCTGCGTCAGCATAACCAACTAAACCAGTTGATGCCCCTTTCCTGTAGAATAGACCTAAGTATATGGACCCTTGGAGGTAACGCAGAAGATGCTTAACTCCGGCCCAGTGCCGCTGTGTAGGTGCAGCACTATATCTGGCTAGTAAGTTTACTGCAAACGCTATGTCAGGGCGAGTGCAGTTAGCCAGGTAAAGGAGTGCACCGATAGCACTTAAATAAGGCACTTCGGGGCCTAGTGCTTCCTCCCCCTCTTCCAGCGGCCGGAAGGGGTCTTTGTGTACATCCAATGATCTGACGACCATCGGAGTGCTGAGGGGGTGGCACTTATCCATTTGAAACTTTTTCAATAAGTTCGATGTGTAAGTTGACTGGTGTAACAGGATCCCATCTTTAAGATGCTCTATCTGAAGACCTAAACAGAATTTTGATTTTTCGAGGTCTTTCATCTCGAAAGTTTCTGTCAGGCTTCTAGAAATCTTTGCGATCTCTTCAGGAGATCCGATGAGGTTTAAGTCGTCTACATAGACGGCTATAATCACAAATCATGTTGCCTTTGCTCTTATAAAGATGCAAGGACAGACTGGGTCGTTTTTAAATCCTTGATGTGCAAGGAAGTCGCTCAGTCTGTTATACCGCATCCTTCCAGATTGTTTTAGACCATATAATGATCTTTGCATTTTCACTGAGTAGATGTCACGTTCTCTCTCTTTTAGTGCTGCAGGCAAAGAATAACCGTCAGGCAATCTCATATAGATGTCTCGGTCTAGGTTTCCATATAGGTATGCAGTAACCACGTCCATGAGTTGCATATCTAAACCCTCTTGTGCTGTCATGCCAATGAGGAATCGGAAGGTGATCGCGTCCATGACCGGGGAGTATGTGGCTTCAAAATCCACCCCAGGACGTTGGGTAAAACCCTGCGCTACAAGTCTTGCTTTGTAGCGTACGATCTCATTCTGTTCATTTCGTTTTCTAACAAATACCCATTTATAACCCACAGGTTTTACACCTTTTGGTGTCTGGACTATTGGTCCGAAGACCTTGCGTTTGGTGAGTGAATCCAACTCCACTCCTATTGCCGCTTTCCACTTTGGCCAATCATCTCTGCTTTGACATTCTGTCAGAGAGCGTGGTTCAATATCATCGTCGCAGTACGCGACGTTGATGGCAATATTACACGCAAATGTGTCATCTATTGTTGTGCTTTTTCTGTCCCAATACTCCCCAGTTCGTACATAGTGTATCGATACTTCATTTTCTCCCTGTTTTTCCTCTTCATGAGAGTTTGGGAGAGATGGGGTAGCAGGGCTTAAATTAGCATCCTGTGGTGGTATTTGTTTACCATTGCCAAGGGTCCTACTCTTTCGAGGGACCTGGTCCTTGGATCCCGGTGGTCGTCCCCTCTTTTTGAGAGGTCCAACCATTTCTGCTGCAGGCGGATTGCATCCATTTTGCGGTATGTCAATCCTAGCTGGAGTGTTAGCAGCAGGGACGTGTGATTTGACAATCTTCTGGTTGTCAGTAAATTTGTCTGGCAAGAGATGGACAGTGTTTTGGATGTGGAGAATCTTCAGGACCTCATCCTCACACTGGCTTGTTGGCGGATCAAAGTGACATAAAGTTTTTGTATCCCAAATGATACTTTCTGAAGCTTCGGGCTTCTTTGTCTGTGAGCCTAGTCTTGGGAACGATGTTTCATCGAATTCACAGTCTTCTAGACGTGCCTTAAAGACGTCCCCCGTAAGGGGTTCTAGGAATCTAATTATGGAGGGGGTGTCAAACCCAACATAAATGCCTAGGCGACGTTGTGGACCCATCTTTATCCTTTGTGGTGGTGCTATGGGGACGTATACTGCACAACCAAATATTCTCAAGTGTGAGACAATTGGTGGGGCTCCAAGTGCTAGTTGCATTGGAGA
This sequence comes from Scilla litardierei, assembly GCA_030789695.1. Classification (NCBI taxonomy): domain Eukaryota; kingdom Viridiplantae; phylum Streptophyta; class Magnoliopsida; order Asparagales; family Asparagaceae; genus Scilla; species Scilla litardierei. The sequence continues at coordinate 159,904,421 of CM061136.1, forward strand.
CGATGACTGACCTCCAGAGGGTCTTAATTTTATTAAAGATGCAGCATGCAAAATTGCATGACCCCACGCATTCACTGGCATCTGGGATTGAAGTAATAATGGATGAGCGATCCATTGCAGTCTCTTAATTAGAGATTCTGCTAACCCATTTTGGGTGTGAACATGCGCTACAGGATGTTCGACTTCAATTCCCTGAGCTTGGCAATAGTCTAGAAAGACTTGTGACGTAAACTCCCCCGCATTGTCCAGACGAAGTTTCTTAATCTGGTGGTCGGGAAGTGGGCCCGTAATTTTATTATCTGAGCTAAAAGCTTAGATAGTGCTAGGTTACGGGTGGACAGTAGGCACACATGTGACCACTTAGTTGATGCGTCTATCAGGACCATAAAGTACCTGAACGGACCACTTGATGGGTGAATCGGCCCACAAATGTCTCCGTGGATTCTTTCCAGAAAACTGGGGGACTCCAAATCCACTTTCAGTGGAGAGGGTCTCGTGATCAGTTTACCCTTGTAACAGGGTGGACATGGGAATTTGCCTTTTTGAAGAATCTTCAGGTTCTTCAGGTCAATGCCCCTGGAGTTCTTTATGATGCGGTACATCATAACAGAACCAGGGTGTCCCAGTCGACTGTGCCAGAGTTGGAATTCTGGTGTTTGGGGGCACTGCAGGTGCTCCACCATGGATGTTTCTGGAGTTTGTATACTTGTTTGGTAGAGTCCTGAGGGGAGTCCCTTGAAACGTCCCACAATGGTTTTTGAACCATTTGTAAGAGCCGTTACAAGCAAGTATTCCCTTTTATCTTCCTCGACCGTCTCTAAGTGATATCCGTTTAAACGGATGTCTTTAAAACTTTGGAGCTTTCGGATGGATTTAGGGGAGTGTAACGCATTTTTAAGTGTTATTTGTGTGTTGCCGGGGAGCAATATAATTGCTTCCCCTGATCCTTCGATTATGTTTGCTGGTCCTGAGATTGTTCTCAGTGGGCCAGAATAACTACTTATGCTCGTGAAGTAGTCTAAGTTTTGAAGGATCGAGTGCGTCGATGCACTGTCCACTAGGCAGATAAGTTCCATATCTAAAGAAAAGGGGAAAGACATTCAAGCAATAAATATAGATAAAAGATTCACTTTCATAAATAAATGCTCAAAAGATATTGTTTGACATGGAAAAATAGAACTAGATACGATGCTTAAAATTGAAGATACATTACTAATTGCATAAAAGTGGTCCAGATCTAGAGAGTGTCATCTCCCATGAAATCTTCAGGAGTCCATGAGGTCTCTGCCAACGCTGCGCTCTCAATCAGGTTTGTCTCAGCTCGAGGCTTGAGGCTTGCCTGGTAGAGGTCCTGGAGGTGTTTTGCTGTGCGGCAGATTCTGGACCAGTGGCCCGTCATCCCGCATTTGGAGCATTTGTCCTCCCAGTCTTTCTTGGGAGTGCCTCCTTTGTTGGGAATCCTCTTCTGCTTCTTGTCCATGAACTTCTGGTTCTGGGGAGGAGCTGGGGGAGTGGCCTTCTTCCGCTGCTTCTGTTCTTTCCATTTCTGGAATTTTACCTTTTTGTCCGTCTTCTTCTTCTGGGAAGACTGGAAGTGGGCCTCTGCAGGAGGTGGCAATGGAGCGGAGCCAGGAGGGCGCAGGTTGTGGGTGGCAACCAACAGGTCTCTGTTCTGTTCTGCCATAAGCAGGCATGAAAGAAGGTCAGAGTACTTTGTGAACTTCCTCTCTCGATATTGTTGCATAAGGATCATGTCCTTTTCGTGGAAAGATGTAAACGTCTTTTCCAGCAACATCTTCTCCGTCACTGGTTCACCACACAACTTCAGGCGTGAGGTGATGCGGAAGAGAGCTGAGTTGTACTCCGCTACGGATTTGAAATCCTGTATGCGGAGGTGAGTCCACTCATACTGTGCACGGGGGAGTATGACATCCCTCTGATGTCTGTACCTCTCCTCGAGTGCATCCCACAGCTCGTAAGGGTCCTCTACAGTGAGGTACTCGTCCTTTAAGGTCGAGTCTAAGTGTCTCCTGATATATATAATGGCTTTCGCCTTTAATATATCGGAAACTTCCTCTGTATGAGGTGCTTCCACTGAAGCCTCCTTGTTAGCTGGGGCAGTACTTGTTGTTTCCTTTTCAGTCTGTGTGAGAATGAAACCATGAGAGCGCAGATGGAACTTCAGGTCCAATTGCCAACTCAGGTAGTTTGACCCATCGGCCTTCAGGACCGAGAAGTCGACATTTGCGAGTCTGGCCATTTTATGATCTAGCAATGTAAAGAAAAGTAGCATGTATCATTAAGACTGAATAAAACAGACATCCACGCATGTAATGTAATCATTTTCATAGCATGAATTTTAATTAATGTGATTTTAACATACATGCTTTTTTTCCAGATAATGTGAATAATTAATTACTAAAAATTAACAATCACGCATGCTGTTAAGGAATTTCATTGTGACATTAGAACATGGTATTTTAAGCTAATTAACAACCACGCAGTTTAATGCATAAACAATGAAACATAGAAATGACCTAGGGCTATGGGGATCAGCCAACCGACACCGAAAAATAAAAAAGTCCAGTCCGAAGTTACATCAAAAATAAAATGCATGAAAATTAAAGTACAACTCAGGAACTTCAGAGAGAAGCCCCTATCTTCATTGAGCGAACGCCTTCAGCTTCTTTTTGGTGTCCTTCGGTCTTCTTTTTACATTTTCATCCTCACATACAAAATTTCTCTCAAAAAAAGAAAAATTGCAGGAATTTAAAACGGTGTCGGAAACCTGGCTGATCCCTAAAAACATAGCCTAATATTTGCACATCCACGCAGATAATATATTCGCGACATACAACCACGCAGATAATCGTAACACAGGCATTTAAAATAATTTAAAATTGTGTGCGACGTGCAAAAAAACTTTTTTTTGAAAACTTTTTACCTTTTGATCCATATTTTAATGTTTTATTTTACCGCTTTCAACCCTTTCAAAATTTCTTTTAACTATTTTGGGCTTTTTAGGGCCAAAAATAAATAAAATAATTTATGTGAATGGGCTAATTTTCTGGCCTTTTTGGGCCATGAAAACAACCCATTAGGGTTAATATTGGGCCTCCCCCGAAAAATAGCCCGTTAGGGTTAGGGTTTCAGGAAACCCTAGGGGGGCCCGCGGCGCGTTGCCGCGACGGCTGGCCGCGTAGGACGCGACCGCCGTGGCGGCGACGGGCCGCGGCGGCGGGCCGCGGCCTGACGCCGCGGCGTTCGTTTTCCGTCGGCGGCGCTAGAGGCGCGCCGCCGTTCCGCCCTACGGGCGTGCGGATTTTCGGATCAAAGGCGGGGGGTAAAAATCGGATTTTTTCAACAATTTTGATCGCTAAAAAACAAGTTTTTATTGTTTTAAACATGCAGATCTATTAAAAAGGTTGAATTTTTACCGAGTTTATAAACTTTTTGATCCTGAAACATGCAGATCTAATGAGAAAAGCAAGTTTAGATCTAAAAAGTTTGGATTTTTACCTCTAGATTCGACGAGGAATCTAGGCGACGGTTGGTGAAGGATGCCCTTTTCGCTCCCCGTTGAGAAGATTACGATCTTCTTGAATCTGAGCGATTGATGGATCTCCTTCCCCGCGAGCCGTCGTCTCCTCCAACGAGCATGATCGTGCTGATAACGTGTTGTGAAGGGAAATTTAGGGAGAATAGGTGTAGAGGGTTAAGAGCCCCCTACCCGTGTATTTATAACTTTCAATAGTGGGTTGGATACCCAATTGGCCCAATGGGCCTATTCATAACAATATATATATATATGGGTAAAGTGTTCCTAGGGTGACTCCTTAGATTAAATCTAAGGAGTCGCCCCCATTTTCTCCCATCTCCCACAATTTTTTTTGAAATTCTTTTTCTTGGGATTGTTGTTCATCTCATGGATGATCAACATACCAAAAATCAAGTCATTCCAATACTTTTAGAACCCCCATTTACCCCTTGCAACTTTATGTGTTTTTCAGCACGTTTTCAGACCGTTAAAGTTGCAAGGGATGGATGGGGGCTTTTAAAGTATTGGAATGACTTGATTTTTGGTATGTTGATCATCCATGTTGTGACCAACAATGCTATGAAAAATAATTTCAAAAAAAATTGTGGGAGATGGGAGAAAATGGGGGCGACTCCTTAGATTGAATCTAAGGAGTCACCCTAGGAACACTTTACCATATATATATATATATATATATATATATATATATATATATATATATATATATATATATATATGCAAGGTAAGTTAGTATGTATTAATGTAGAGCAAAGATACAAGCTAGTTGATCACAGACAACTAGGCGCAATGACTATGGGAGAGGACACAGGCGTCGTCACCGTAGAACATATTGCCCAGTAACCATGATCAGAGCCAAAATTTTACAACATACACATAGGTAAAACACCTCACAACAGAACACCAAAGTGAAAAAATGTGGTTGAAATGGCATAACAACCCAGCCAAATACAGACCAGCTCGGAGCCGCATGATGTATATAACGGCCAAATATCCAGTAGCCGAATGGTGCAGGTAAAAGCCAAGGCATATGAAGCATCCAATCAGCACAAAAAACAAAAACACTACTCAGGTCAAACCGCCCATCACATTGACCAGAAAATGCCGCATAGCACACAGCTTGCTGCCCAGGAGTATAAACATTGTCCAGAAAATCATATTGCACTGCCAGAAACATGTGACCCAGGGAGTATATATATATATATAGGTGGGATCAAATGACCCCCAAAAAATACCCCCAAAAATGACCCACTACCAAAAATCCTATGCCCCCCATTTTTTCGGAAGATCCGAACCGTTCATCTTGATCTCCACCCTCTAAATACCTTACCCACCAATTTTCAACCCGATCCCATGTGTTTTGCCCGTTCATCAACCATTCGCAAAAGTTCTGTTCATGCGAAACCGTTAAATTTGGGTCGGATGGATGAACGGGCAAAACACATGGGATCGGTTTGAAAATTGGTGGGTCGGGTATTTAGAGGGTGGAGATCAAGATGAACGGTTCGGATCTTCCGAAAAAATGGGGGGCATAGGATTTTTGATAGGGGGTCATTTTAGGGGGTTATTTTAGGGGGTCATTTGATCCCTCACACACACACACACACACACACACACACACACACACACACACACATATATATAGTGAAAAATGGAGAAGAGCTGACAGCGCTGGAAATTTTTCCAGCGCTGTCCGCATTTTGGGCCCCCTAAAAGTATTTTTTTTTGAAATTGTTTTTTGCAGTAGTAAGATATACTAGTTGGGAAGCTCCCCACAAAATTTCAGCTCGATCCGACACCGTTTGAGCCTCCGTTCATCGATTTCAAAAACGTTACGCAAATCTGTCCACAGTTTTGCGTAACGTTTTTGAAATCGATGAACGGAGGCTCAAACGGTGTCGGATCGAGTTGAAATTTTGTGGGGAGCTTCCCAACTAGTATATCTAACTACTGCAAAAACAAATTTCAAAAAAAACATACTTTTAGGGGGCCCAAAATGTGGACAGCGCTGGAAAAATTTCCAGCGCTGTCAGCATTGGCCCATTAACCTCATATATATATATATATATATATATATATATATATATATATATATATAGGAGGGATCAAATGACCCCCTAAAATAACCCCCTAAAATGACCCCCTATCAAAAATCCTATGCCCCCCATTTTTTCGGAAGATCCGAACCGTTCATCTTGATCTCCACCCTCTAAATACCAGACCCACCAATTTTCAACCCGATCCCATGTGTTTTGCCCGTTCATCAACCATTCGCAAAAGTTTTGTTCATGCGAAACCGTTAAATTTGGGTTGGATGGATGAACGGGCAAAACACATAGGATCGGGTTGAAAATTGGTGGTCGGGTTGAAAATTGGTGGAGATCAAGATGAACGGTTCGGATCTTCCGAAAAAATGGGGGGCATAGGATTTTTGATATGGGGTCATTTTTGGGGGTCATTTGATCCCTCCTCATTGTTGGATATTGGACTCCCCGGATTTGGTTTTGGATGATGAACAAACATAAATATAATATGAACTAACACTTTGTGAGCGCAGTTATGGAGATCGTCGCCAAATTCATATGAATATCTATAACGACGTCTCGAGACTTCTCAAAGCACGTGATCGTATGCCTAAAGCTTCGTTGAAGCTTATGGACCTTTTTAGAAGTCATGAAGATTCGATCGAAGCTATTGAAGACGGTATCGTCAAGTTTATTTTATAGTCTTTAAGCTTCTTTCGTAGAATGTTAAGCCTTGAGTAGGTCTTACGTTTTAATTCTTCATAACGCTCATATCTTAGCTCTAGGATCTTAGTAGAAGTCCATACAATTCTTCCCGAAGCTTCGCGCTTCGATTCGGGACTTCTTGTGCATGTTAGTTGGTTCAAGAAGAAGAACTGACCGACTAGATGGTGATCTAGTCGGTCAGCCAAGCTTCTTGGACCGACTAGTTTCTGTCAGTTAATTCTTAGCTCTTTACTGTTTACAGTTAGTCGGTCTAAGTTGACTCACCGACCGACTAGTTGTGAAACTAGTCGGTCAGTGATGCTTCTGTGACCGACTAGTTGAGCTTTCCCTGAACATGCACATTTTCACTTGAGCTACTGTTTATCATTAGTCGGTCTGTGCTCTTTGATCGACCGACTAGTTGATGAACTAGTCGGTCAACTTTTCTTCTTAGACCGACTAGTTTAGTTTACTGTACATGCCAAATTTTTCACCATACTTACTGTTTATTGTTAGTCGGTCTATGTTCATTTGGTGACCGACTAGTTGGTGAATTAGTCGGTCAACATTTGTTCTTGGACCGACTAAGTCTAATTCTTCTCAGACTTCAGTTTTATCTGTTAGTCGGTCCACGTTGAGTAACCGACCGACTAGTTGTGAAACTAGTCGGTCAGTGACTCTTCTTAGACCGACTAGTTCCATATGTCTGTGCTTTGATCTTTTCTCTGTTCTCCCATTAGTCGGTTTACGTTAATTGACCGACCGACTAGTTGATGAACTAGTCGGTCGGTGATTGTTCTTTGACCGACTAGTTGGGTTCAGAAAAGAGCCGTTGGAGCCCTAATTGAAACGTTTTTCTCTCTCTCTCTCTTCATTCCTATAAATACTTGTTGGGCTGCATTCATTGCTGCCAAGGCTGATATTAATGCAAGTTTAGAGTTCAAGAGAAATCAATCCAAGCTCATTCAAAGCTCATTCCCTCCATTCATTAATCTCTCCTAACTCTTACTTCCAAAGAGAGATTCATTGAGTGTGAAGCCTTCCAAGCCAAGTGCTTGATTCTAGGTCACCAACATCCCCAAAGCTCTCCATCGCTGTTCTACATCTTGGAGCTAGGGTTTGGTGCCACTTCTTCCTCAAAATCATCCTTGCCCTAATTCGTAAGCAATACTCAAGGCATAGGTATTTTGTTCGGTAAGAAGTTTCTTTATTTCATTTCATATTTGATTTGTAAGATTCACTCTCGGTTGTGAGAGTGTGGTTGTGATCCCGGGTTGTGGGAGTCACAAATTACATTTTGTATGATTTGACTTGTGGAGGTTTTTCACAAGTATTTCATAGTGGAAATCTTGAGTTAGGGTTTCTAACTCAAGTATCCGGAGGGGATCCGGGTGGTTGGGACGTAGGATCACCGGGAACAAGTCGGGGAGACTTGGGTGGATCCGAACCCAGTAACATCTCTTGTTAGCGTTGTTAATTTTGTGTTGTCATTCAATTTAAGCTTCCGCAAATTGATTTGGTAGTTGTTTGCATTATAATTAGGAATTATACTCCTCGTTATTTTTAAAGTACTATTCACCCCCCCTCTAGTACTTGTGCAGTAGCTTGTAGGGCATTACATTTGGTATCAGAGCCAGATACACAGCTATGTCTGCCAACGACAACAAGACCGTGCGTCCACCTTCCAACTATGACACCTTCAGGAACCGTGAAGGAGCATCTTCGGTGATGGAAGGACATTCCTCTACGAGGCCTCCATTTTTCAACGGTACCAACTACGGGTACTGGAAATGTAGGATGGAAACCTTCCTCCGAAGTGCATCTTTATGGAGGACTACAATGAAGGAGTACATCGAGCCCGAAGAAGAAGACTTCGAGAAATGGACAACCGCGGAGGTCGCCGCGGAGGTAAGCAATGCCAAGGCAATGAACGCCTTGCAATGCGCATTGGAGCCCGAGGACTTCAATAAGATATGCACATGTAAGAGTGCATATCAAATTTGGAACTCCCTCCTCATACTTCATGAAGGGACGAGTCGGGTAAGAGACTCTAAACTCGTAGTTGTAAACAAAGACTACGAAATGTTTCATATGCAACAGGGCGAGAAGATGAAGGAGTATTACGCTCGCTTCGTCGACATCATAAACGAGTTAGAGGCTCTTGGCAAATCCTACACCCAAAAGGAGAAGTGTTCGAAGCTTATCGAAGGACTTCCTTCTTCTTGGGAAAAGCGCACCTTCGCCATCGAGGAAGGTAATGACATGAACAAGTACACCGTAGTTCAACTAATGGGTACTTTAATGTCATACGAGGTACGCAAGGATAGCAAGCTCAAATTGCAGGAAAAGATGAAGTCCTACCTAAAGCAAGACGAGCCAAAGAAGAAGGCCATTGCTTTCAAGGCCGCTCCATCCACATCCACATCAACCGATGATGAAGACTCGGAAAACGAGTTGGACTTGGAGTCCATGGCACTCATGGCCAAGAAGTTCAACCGTTTCTTCCGAAAAGGTAACTTCAAGAACAAAGCTAAATTTGGTTCTACTAACGTCTCTTCCTCTCCTTTATGTTTCAAGTGCAATAAGCCGGGACACATGAAAGCGGAGTGTCCCCTCAATAAGCACAAGGAGAAGTGGAAGGCGCCAAAGTATGACAAGTCCAAGAAGTACACGAAAGGAAACAAGAAGGGACTTGTCGGAGCTACCTTCACCGACTCCGATGATTCTTCGAGCGGAGAGTCGGACGATGAGCACGTGGAGCAAGCGCACATGTGTTTCATGGCAAGAGAGGAGCACGATCAAGGATCCTCCTCTTCCGATGATAGTGATGAAGAAAGCGATGAGGTAACCATGGATGACCTTAGGAATGCTAACTCTCAATTATGGTCAAAATACACTAAATTGGTAAATAGATATACTAAGGTAAAAGATGACTTAGATAGCATTCAAACATCGCCTAAGACTATCATCACCAACAACGACACCGTTGTTGAAGAGTTAAGAAATGAGATTGATAATCTCAAATCTAAACTCGAACATGTTGGCATTGAGGATACGGAAGAACATAGGATAGAGGATTTGACTTCTCAAAACTCGACTTTGAGTATTGAGAACGAGAATCTTAAATCTCGTGTTTATGTGCTCACATCGCAAATATCCACTTTGGATATTTCTTTGCGTTCTCTCAAAGAGAAATATGAGGACACATAGGGCCGAATCAACAAATTCAACAAGGGTAAGGGCCACTTGGATAATATCCTAAAAGACTTACTTCCGGCCAAACACCACATTGGCTTGGGGTATATGATGGGAAATTCATCCAAGTCGGTCACTACTTTTGTAAGGCCAACTTCCGAGGCCTTAACGAGTGGGAGCAAACACTCTATTGGTAGTTCATCTACCAATGGTGCTTCCACTTCGTCCACACCCTCTTTTGGAAAGAAACCCACTTTGGGTGGACCTCCAAAGAAGGGGCATGCCTACATGTACACCAATACCATGCCACGTAGGAACACACGTCCTACTCCACCGGCTCACACATATGATGATTTCTATGCAACACATTCTCGGGCACGTGCACACAATGTGAGACACCCTCATGCACGTGTTCCCTCACATGCATATGTTCACCCACAACATCATATGAATAATTCTCATCGTGCACCATTCCATCATGTTCCGTATGCCTATCCACAACATGCATCACGTAGAAATCAACGTCGAATGCATGCACCCAATAGGATGAGGGCTCCCAAGATTTTCACAATTTGGAGCCCAAAGGACACAAGCATGGACGAAAAACAAATGTATATGAATGCTTATTTTTCGGATGTTGTGCATAGTAGAAATTATGTGGGGAAGTCTAAGTCCAATTGGACTTGGCTTCCAAAGGTCTAATCTTTTGGACCCAATGACCTTGGGTACCATGATATGAAATTCTCTATCTTTAGGTACTCAAGGAAAAGAAAAAGAAAAGGAGCAACAAATTTAAATTAAGCTCCAAGGGAAATTGGATACTCGATAGCGGGTGTTCAAAACACATGACGGGTGACGCTAGTTTGCTCTCCGGAGTGGTTCCCATAGCAAATGGAAACCGCGTCGTATTTGGAGGCAACGAGAGTGGAACCATCATAGGTGTTGGTAAAGTGGGTAACCCTTCTAAACCCCTAATTAGTGATGTTTATCTTGTTAGTGGTTTAAATCACAATCTTATTTCAATAAGCCAACTTTGTGACAAAGGTTACAAAGTTAGCTTTGCGAAAGGATTGTGTCACATTTTAAGAAAAGATAATAATAAATTATTATTTTCCGGAACTCGTCATAAAGACATTTATATTTTGGATCTTCCTAAGTCTTATGAACAATGCCTCGTTGCCAACACAAGTGAACAACACTTATGGCATCGACGCTTTGGACATGTGAACTTTGGAACACTATATAAGCTTTCAAAATTAACTTCCATTAAAGGTTTTCCGAAGCTTGTTTTTGAAAAGAAAAGTTTTTGTGATTGTTGTCAACGTGGCAAGCTTCCTAAATCTTCATTTAAACCTAAGAAAAGCATTTCTACTAAACGGTCACTAGAGCTATTACATCTAGATTTATTTGGGCCAACTAGAGTTGCTTCATTAGGAAATGCTAGATATGGACTTGTCATCGTAGATGACTATTCGAGATTTACATGGGTATTTTCATTATGTAATAAAAATGAAGCTTTTGAAAACTTCACAATTTTTGTTAAGAAAGTACAAAATCTCTTAGGAACCACCATTGTCACTATTCGTAGTGATCATGGAGGTGAATTTGAGAATGAGTCTTTTGAGACATTTTGTGATGAAGTTGGTATTACACACACCTTCTCTTTCCCTCGTGCACCTCCTCAAAATGGTGTAGTTGAGAGAAAGAATATGACGCTAGTGGAGTGTGCTCGCACTATGCTTGATGATAGCCAACTTGGCCATCAATTTTGGGCGGAAGCGGTACACACCGCTTGCTATGTGTTTAATAGAATACTTTTGAGGCCCGGCACTAAACAAACTTGTTATGAATTGTTGTTTGGTAGGTTGCCTCAAGTTAAACATTTTCGTGTTTTTGGTTCGAAATGTTTTATTAAGAACACATATGGTAGTCTGGACAAATTCGATCCAAGATCCGATGAGGGGATTTTTGTTGGATATTCTTCGCGTAGCAAAGCCTACCGGATATTCAACAAACGAACATCAACGATCGAGGAGTCGCTTCATGTATCATTTAATGAAGGATTTGTTCCAACTAGAATTTCAAATGAAAATGATTCTATGGATGTTTTATGTGATTCACTTGATAATTCTAAGTCTAATGATTCTATTGATTCTATTGAGACTAACCCAACTAATGAAGTTGTTGAGAATGTTCCTAGTGATCAAGGTATTCCCAAACGGCTTCATACCATTCGTGACCATCCTCATGAGCAAGTCATTGGCAATATCCATGATAGTGTCAAGACGAGATCGCAAGTGAACTACTTCGCTCACTGTGCCTTTGCCTCCTCGATAGAGCCAAAGAATATTAATGAAGCATGCGAAGATAGCGCTTGGATCTTAGCCATGGAGGAGGAGCTCATTCAATTCGAGAGAAATGAAGTTTGGGAGCTTGTTCCATTGCCATCGAAGAACCACATCGTCATAGGGACAAAGTGGATCTTCAAGAACAAAACCGACGAAAACCAAGTCGTCGTCCGGAACAAAGCTCGGTTAGTTGCTCAAGGCTATCGACAAGAGGAAGGTATTGATTTCGAAGAATCCTTCGCTCCGATAGCTAGATTAGAATCAATTAGATTATTATTGTCTTTTGCATGCCATAAGGATTTTAAATTATTTCAAATGGATGTTAAAAGTGCATTTTTAAACGGAGATGTTGTTGAGGAAGTTTACGTTTCTCAACCTCCGGGCTTCATAAATGAAAAATTTCCAAATCATGTTTTTAAACTAAAGAAAGCGCTTTACGGCTTAAGACAAGCTCCTCGAGCTTGGTATGATCGCCTAAAGAATTTTCTTTTGGATTTAAATTTTAAAATGGGAGAAGCCGATTCTACACTTTTTGTTAAGCATGCGAATAATGATATAATTTTAGTTCAAATATATGTTGATGATATCATTTTCGGTGTTACTAACTTTGCTCTTTGCGAAGAGTTTTCTAATGTTATGAAGGAACAATTTGAGATGAGCCACATGGGTGAGCTCAAGTATTTCTTAGGTCTCCAAATTCGCCAAATGGACGATGCGATCTTCATCCACCAAATGAAGTATACGGTGGAGTTGCTAAAGCGATTTGGAATGGAGAGTGCTTCCGGGAAAAAGACTCCAATGAGCACGACAACGCATCTCGATAAAGATACGGGCGGTAAGGATGTAGACATTCGTCTATATCGAGGTATGATAGGTAGTTTGCTTTATCTTACCGCAAGTAGGCCCGATATTATGTTCGCCGTATGCGTATATGCTCGTTATCAATCTCAACCTAAGGAATCTCACTTAGTAGCGGTAAAGCGTATTTTTCGCTATCTAAGTTACACTTTAGATTTTGGATTACTTTATCCGAAATCTAGCACATATGAGTTAATCTCATATAGTGATGTCGATTATGCGGGATGCAAATCCGACAGGAAAAGTACTAGTGGCACTTGCCATTTTATAGGAAATTCTCTTGTCTCTTGGTTTTCCAAGAAGCAAAATTCCGTATCACTTTCAACCACCGAGGCGGAATATATTGCCGCCGGTGCCGCGTGTGCTCAAGTTCTTTGGATGAGACACACACTTAAAGACTTTGGTATAAATTGTGATACTTGCCCTATCATGGTTGACAACCAAAGTGCAATATGTCTTTCCAAGAACCCGGTACACCATTCCCGTTCGAAACACATAGATGTCCGACACCATTTTTTAGATGATCATGTTGCTAAAAAGGACATCATTTTAGTGTACGTTGAAACCCAAAAGCAAATTGCCGATATTTTCACGAAACCCCTAAAGGAGGACTCCTTTGTGCGGTTACGTCGAGAATTGGGGATTATGGGTGAATCCGAGATATAGGATTCATGTTTCATTCAATAATTTTGCATGCTATTATATTTGGCAATATCTCATTCATGCTAGAATTATTGGATTTTTTCGGGAATTTATGTGATATCTTGATTTTTTTCGTTCAATTTGTGCGTAATCGTCAAATTTCTGTGCTTCGATGCTTAATGGGGTAGTTTAGATGATTATTGAGAGTTTTGAGATATATCGTCCAAGCGTGTTAAGGAGAGAAATTGATTATCATTTTTTTTGGACTCCTTAGTCGGTTCATGTTCAGTGACCGACCGACTAGATTGAGATCTAGTCGGTCCGTCAATGAACTGTGACCGACTAAATCTTGTCAGTAAATCTTGGATTCAGCCACTGTTTACAACTAGTCGGTTCAAGCTCATTGACCGACCGACTAGATCGTGATCTAGTCGGTCAGTGCTTGAACTGTGACCGACTAGTTGTGCCAGGGACTGTTTGGTAATTTGCGATCTCGACCGACTTAAAATGATTTTAGTCGGTCTATTCTCATTCTAATCGGTCAAGTTCTCTTTCTCCTCCAGCTCAAAACCCCGACCCTTCCTCTTCCGATCGACTTCCGGCCTTGTTCCGATCATCTCCGCCGTCGCCGGCCGTCGTTCTTCCTCCTAGGGTAACCCTCTCTCCTCCCTCTCCTATCTAGGGTTCATTTTCAGTTTAGGGTTAGGTTTTTCAGCCTAGGTTTCTAGATCTCTTCCTCTAGGGTTTCGGATTTCCTAGGGTTGTGCTAGGATTCGTTGATTTGATCTCGTGTCTCGTGTAGTGCCGCGATTATGGCCCGAACACGAATCCCGATCACTCCCTCTAGCCCCTCGCCGATGACCGTTGATCCAATCTCTTTGGATCCCGAGCATCCAACCCCTCCGAAGCGTAGAGCCAAGACCACCCTTCCTTCGTCGTCTTCGCCTCCTCTCAAGAAGAAGAGGACGACGACCGCTAAACCTAGAGGTCAACCGAAACCCAAACCCAAGCCTAAGCCTAAGGCCAAAATTCTTGCCTCTGCCTCTACGTTCCATACTCCTACCGATTCCGATACGGAGTATAACCCCGAGACCGAGACTCATAGGGAACCCACTCCTCCTATTCATCCCGAGTCTAGCACCCACCCTCGTACGTCTACCCGTAAGCCTAAGGGAAAGGGTCTGATGCCGGTGGGCGGTGTCGATATTTCCTTATGTCGCGATGACCCTTTGTGTCTCGCGGCGTATAACCGTATCGAACATTGCCCGCTGCTTCTGGAGCATTTCGTCCAGTTTAGCGACTTTATAGGGTTAGCTGATCTTCTGTCGTCGTCGGGTCTTCTCGATTACCTTCGATATGACCCGAAGGCGAATCCTCACCCCTACCCTAGATTAGTGAAGCTTTTCTATGTGAATAGGATCCGGGGTCAGTACGATCAGACCCACTCTGTTGAGACGACCGTTTTGGGGACTCCTATAGTCCTCACTGCGGAAATCTTAGGAGGGATTTTGGGTATCTCTTCGTCTGGCCTTCTTCCCTCTGATATCTCGGTAGATGATATTTCTTCTCTTGATCAGACCATCCTTTCAGAGATTTTCCATCAGATCCCTCCTGCCATGATTGGCGTGCCATCTAAATCATTCAAGCCTAATGCGTGGGTCCTAAATCTGATTCTGAAGTCGTGCTTGCTTCCCAAGTACGGCTCCTCATCTTTACCATCCCAGTCATTTTTGAAGCTTATCTATGCGATCTTCATGGGGAGCTCGATTAATTGGGCTCGAATTATACTCGATAAGATTGACTCTTTCGAGTGTATTCGACAGTCCAATAAATCGGCTCATATCCCATTTCCTTGCATGTTGACCCTCGTGTTTCGTCATTTTCGTGTCACGTTGCCTCGTGACGATGAGCGTCCCCTTGGTCCTCCCCTGAATGCGACGGCCGTCAAGAAATCTCTTGCGGCTCTTCGTCACGTTCAGAGGACGACACCTTCAGCGTCTGCCCCTGCCTCTGCCAGTGCCTCTACTGCTCCCTCTGCCACCCTGGATGAGGTCGTACGGTTGCTTCGTCGTCACGAGTCTCGCTTGGCTCGTACCGAGGAGGTAGTCTGCCGTATAGCTCGTCTGCTGGGTGTTGATCTTCCTCCTTCCGTTTCTGAGGATGAGGAGTTAGATGACATGGCTGAGGAGGACGTTGAGGAGCTCTGTCGTGCTTCAACTCGTGCCCCCGAGGGCACTGCTGCTGGTGTTTCCACTTCCGGTGATGCTGTTGCTGCTTCTTCTGCTGGTGCCCCCGAGAGCACACCTGTTGCCGCCACTCCTGTGGTGGATACTCCGACTGGTGCTCCCGAGGCCACTACGGTTGCTGCTTCAGAGGTTGCCACTTCAGCCGTTCCTCCTGCTGATCTTCCGGACGTCTCTGCTGATCCAGTCACCTCTTCTGCTCCTGCTGAGCCTGCAGTTGCTTCTGGTCCTCCCGCTGCCTCTTGAGTTTCTCCGAGGCCTCTCCTGATACTCATTGGATGATATATCTATTTGTGAGAGTTGTTGGGTAGGATAGTGTGGGTGGCTATGTATTTTGGATCTTTTTGATGATGTCTTTTTGATATTTGATGATGATGTATTTTTTGTTGACACTCGGATATTTTGTCATATCATGATGTATTTTTATTGTATGTCGGTGATGTACTCTGCTTCATTATATATATATATATATATCAGTTGACATTTCATTATTTTGTGCAATGTATAATTTTTATGTCTCTGATGTTTGATTTCTTCGCTCGACGATATTCACTTGGTTTAATAGAATTTTCTTCTATGAAAACATAGAATTGTTTTCCATGCACTAAATTAACCAAGAAATGTTGATATTGGATAGTATATTCCATAACTCAATCCGTTAAATTGATTTCAATTTTGATGATTTCGTTTTACGATTTTTCGACGTTGGTATCTTTGACACGCCTTGATACTATTCGTATTTTTCTCTTTGGTGTCACTTGAACCTTCGTCGTATTCTACGACTCCCGTGCTTTTTAATTTGAGGCCATTGTTGTTGTCGTTGTTATCCTCCCGCTCTTTTTTGCTTATGCCAAAGGGGGAGAGATATAATAATAACGATGTGCCAAATGAAAATTTAAAGCATTTCTCCAAGAATCTAACTTGATGTGTTAGATTCAGGGGGAGTTAAGATATATAAATGGATTTTCAAATCCGATATTTCAATAACCTTCATTTGGTATTTCAATAATTCAACAATCGATTCTCATTTAATATACTTCACTCGTCTGCTTGATGCGTATCATTTTTGTTTAAATTGGAATTAACGTGTCATCAATGCAGGGGGAGTAAGTAAATTTCATTTGAATTATTATTTTTGATTATTATTTATGTTAGTTTGTCATCACCAAAAAGGGGGAGAATGTTGGATATTGGACTCCCCGGATTTGGTTTTGGATGATGAACAAACATAAATATAATATGAACTAACACTTTGTGAGCGCAGTTATGGAGATCGTCGCCAAATTCATATGAATATCTATAACGACGTCTCGAGACTTCTCAAAGCACGTGATCGTATGCCTAAAGCTTCGTTGAAGCTTATGGACCTTTTTAGAAGTCATGAAGATTCGATCGAAGCTATTGAAGACGGTATCGTCAAGTTTATTTTATAGTCTTTAAGCTTCTTTCGTAGAATGTTAAGCCTTGAGTAGGTCTTACGTTTTAATTCTTCATAACGCTCATATCTTAGCTCTAGGATCTTAGTAGAAGTCCATACAATTCTTCCCGAAGCTTCGCGCTTCGATTCGGGACTTCTTGTGCATGTTAGTTGGTTCAAGAAGAAGAACTGACCGACTAGATGGTGATCTAGTCGGTCAGCCAAGCTTCTTGGACCGACTAGTTTCTGTCAGTTAATTCTTAGCTCTTTACTGTTTACAGTTAGTCGGTCTAAGTTGACTCACCGACCGACTAGTTGTGAAACTAGTCGGTCAGTGATGCTTCTGTGACCGACTAGTTGAGCTTTCCCTGAACATGCACATTTTCACTTGAGCTACTGTTTATCATTAGTCGGTCTGTGCTCTTTGATCGACCGACTAGTTGATGAACTAGTCGGTCAACTTTTCTTCTTAGACCGACTAGTTTAGTTTACTGTACATGCCAAATTTTTCACCATACTTACTGTTTATTGTTAGTCGGTCTATGTTCATTTGGTGACCGACTAGTTGGTGAATTAGTCGGTCAACATTTGTTCTTGGACCGACTAAGTCTAATTCTTCTCAGACTTCAGTTTTATCTGTTAGTCGGTCCACGTTGAGTAACCGACCGACTAGTTGTGAAACTAGTCGGTCAGTGACTCTTCTTAGACCGACTAGTTCCATATGTCTGTGCTTTGATCTTTTCTCTGTTCTCCCATTAGTCGGTTTACGTTAATTGACCGACCGACTAGTTGATGAACTAGTCGGTCGGTGATTGTTCTTTGACCGACTAGTTGGGTTCAGAAAAGAGCCGTTGGAGCCCTAATTGAAACGTTTTTCTCTCTCTCTCTCTTCATTCCTATAAATACTTGTTGGGCTGCATTCATTGCTGCCAAGGCTGATATTAATGCAAGTTTAGAGTTCAAGAGAAATCAATCCAAGCTCATTCAAAGCTCATTCCCTCCATTCATTAATCTCTCCTAACTCTTACTTCCAAAGAGAGATTCATTGAGTGTGAAGCCTTCCAAGCCAAGTGCTTGATTCTAGGTCACCAACATCCCCAAAGCTCTCCATCGCTGTTCTACATCTTGGAGCTAGGGTTTGGTGCCACTTCTTCCTCAAAATCATCCTTGCCCTAATTCGTAAGCAATACTCAAGGCATAGGTATTTTGTTCGGTAAGAAGTTTCTTTATTTCATTTCATATTTGATTTGTAAGATTCACTCTCGGTTGTGAGAGTGTGGTTGTGATCCCGGGTTGTGGGAGTCACAAATTACATTTTGTATGATTTGACTTGTGGAGGTTTTTCACAAGTATTTCATAGTGGAAATCTTGAGTTAGGGTTTCTAACTCAAGTATCCGGAGGGGATCCGGGTGGTTGGGACGTAGGATCACCGGGAACAAGTCGGGGAGACTTGGGTGGATCCGAACCCAGTAACATCTCTTGTTAGCGTTGTTAATTTTGTGTTGTCATTCAATTTAAGCTTCCGCAAATTGATTTGGTAGTTGTTTGCAGTATAATTAGGAATCATACTCCTCGTTATTTTTAAAGTACTATTCACCCCCCCCCCCTCTAGTACTTGTGCAGTAGCTTGTAGGGCATTACACTCATATATATATATATATATATATATATATATATATATATATATATATATATATATATATATATATATATATATATGAGGTTAATGGGCCAATGCTGACAGCGCTGGAAATTTTTCCAGCGCTGTCCGCATTTTGGACGAGATAAAAATATTTTTTTTGAAAATTTTTTTTTGCAGTAGTTAGATATACGTGTTAGGAAGCTCCCCACAAAATTTCAGGTCAATCCGACACAGTTTGAGCCTCCGTTCATCGATTTCAAAAACGTTACGCAAATCTGTCCACAGGTTTGCGTAACGTTTTTGAAATCGATGAACGGAGGCTCAAACGGTGTCGGATCGAGCTGAAATTTTGTGTGGAGCTTCCTAACACGTATATCTAACTACTGCAAAAAAAATTTTCGAAAAAAAATACTTTTATCTCGCCCAAAATGCGGACAGCGCTGGAAAAATTTCCAGCGCTGTCAGATCTTCTCCATTTTTCACTATATATATATATATACATATATATATATCTTCTATACATTTCACGACTTTTGTCCTACGTGGCGGCAAAAGTATGACTAGGACAAAAACTTTGTCCTACGTGGCGCAATGCGTTCTGAAAATAAACGGTTATAAAGACAATTACATCGAATCGCTGTTACGTTATTCAGTCTCTCCCCTCTTTCTTCTTTCTCGCTCCGATCCATAAGCGAGTTTCCGCTATGGGCGAGTCCGATTTCTTCTCCGATGGTTTCCACCCCGCATCGAGACCCTCAAATCTCATGGCTCTGTGAACTGTTGGCCTTCTACATCAATGTTAGACGAGGCGACGGTTTATTGGTTTCCACCCCGATCCTTTCTCCTCGACAATGTCTCTGCAGTCCACCAACGCGCATTTCCACAAATCCAAGACCCTCGACAACAAATACGTGAGCATTCCGATCTTTTTTCCTTGGATTTTTTTCTATTTTAGGGGTTTCATTGAACATTTGGTGATTAGATGCTTGGAGATGAGATTGGGAAAGGAGCTTACGGAAGGGTTTGCAACGGTTTGGATTTGGAGAATGGAGATTTTGTGGCAATTAAGCAGGTTTCGTGTTTTCTGGTAATTAATGGTATGAATGGTATGAACTTTTTTAACTTTTTAAATAGTAATTAATGGTATGAACTTTTTTACAAAAATTTCCATTTGTTTCGTGTTTGATTGTTGTAAAGAATGATAAATTTTGGTCTAGCATATATGCAATTAATTAAGCTGAATTTGATATTTCTGACTACTAGAGTACTTTGTTTTCGTGACTTTTGTACTTTGTTTTCGTGAATGCTAGAGTTCATGGGTTTTATTTACCATTTCTGACTAAACTAGAGTACTTGGTCTATTATACAATTTATGACTTTTGTCCTACGTGGCAAAAGTATGACTAGGTGACAAAAGTATGGCGGTAAAATCTTTGTCCTACGTGGCGGCATGCGTTCTGAAAATAAACGGTTACAAAAACAATTCCATCGAAGTCCTGTTCCGTTATTCAGTCTCTCTCCTCTTTCTTCTTTCTCGCTCTGATCCATAAGCGAGTTTCGATCTGGGCGGGTCCAATTTCTTCTCCGAGAGAAACCCTAGCGATCGCACAATCTTATGAAGTCTTAAGTACGTACGTCTTCGATTCATAGTGCGACCGTTGTTTTTGGAAACGTGCTCCTTTGTAATGTTGGATTGATGCGAATTGTTGTCGCATTCATATGATTCGTAGCATTCATACGATTCG
Source organism: Scilla litardierei (assembly GCA_030789695.1). Taxonomy (NCBI): domain Eukaryota; kingdom Viridiplantae; phylum Streptophyta; class Magnoliopsida; order Asparagales; family Asparagaceae; genus Scilla; species Scilla litardierei. The sequence continues at coordinate 159,924,797 of CM061136.1, forward strand.
TAGAATTGTAAGGTTGGAATTTTTCTGCATATTCTTTTTTCCTTAATTTTGTTTAACTATTTATTCTCCTCAATACACAATTTCGTTTATTTTCATTCGCTTAATTTGTTAATTTCCTTATAATTTCCAGTAGTCTCCGGTAGTCTCCTCATTCTTTTTAACTTTCAATAGTTCAACGGTTGGGGTTGGGGTGTGCTTTTGGTGATCATTTTGCGTTTTAATCCCCACTTTTCCTGCTTTTGCCCCCCGACCCTCCTCTCACACACATCCATAATTTTTTCCATTTTGGCTACCGCTTCTCTCCGCATTTGCTTTCGGATGACGACGGCCTCCGTGCCCTCCGGGCACGGGCAATGATTATCTACTATACATTTCAACACTTTTGTCTTACGTCGCAGTTTTGTCCCACGTGGCAGTTTTGTCCCAATCATATTTTTGGTTGCTGACTGGGACGCCACGTGGGGGTTGGGTTGTGTTTTTTGTGAATTTTTTGGCGTTTCATTCCCTGCTTTTCCTATTTTTGTCTCCGACCCTCCTCTCACACACACCCACGCTTTTTTCAATTTGGCGATCGCTTATCTCCGCATTTGCGCCCGGGCGACGACTGCCTCCGTGCCCTCCGGGCACGGGTTATGACTAGTATATCTTATACAATTCAGGACTTTTTTCAAACCTTTGTCCTATGTGGCGGTTTTTGTCCTACGTGTCACGGTTTATCCTATGTGTCTCAAAAATATATGACTATGACAACCTAAACGGTTTGGTAAAAAAACAACGGTTTGAAAAAAAACCTACGATTTGGGAAAAACGGTTTTAACAACTACTTTCCCCGTTCAATTCCTTTTCACGTTCACTACCCTTCAGAGTTCACAGAGCGACAAACTACTCCCTTCAAATTCCCTCGATTCACTAACCCTCGGATTTTTTCGCCTCTCTGCGGGACGTTCACAAATAACAGCGGCCTCCGGTATTCTCCCGTCTCCCTCTCTCTCCCCCCTCTCTCTCGGCGTCCTTCGTTGATTCCATATGGCCTTCGTTGCAGCCTTTCTCCCCCGGCATGGCTGTGCGAATCTCGAGGCGTCGCTCTCCGATCTCGGTCGACGGCATACCTATGCTCTCGCTGGGGTCATCCGCTCTCGCAGGGGTTAAATCGGCCCTGCGTGATCTTAAGGAGCGTGCTTCGCTACCGAAATCAGGTATACTTTATATCCGCCCATCCCTCACCGGTGTTGTGAATTTTCTACCGGTTTTTGATCAGATAGTCAATGTTTAAATCTCTGTGGTTTCGTTGTTTGGCATCCTTGCACAAATTTATCTCTGGGGTTTCGTTCTTTGGCATCATCATTGCTTCTGTTTCTAATCTCTGGCACAAATTTATCAACCTTGATTATTCATTTTTTGGAATCAATTTTTTGGATTACCTACGGGCCCGAACCTTGATACTCAATGTTTCTTCATTAAATTCTACGTTTTGAGCACTAGAAGATAATCAATGTTTTTTAGAACCAATTTCTCTCTCTCTCAATTTCTCTCAATTTCTTTCCAAAATTCTGCTCTCTGGGTTTTCTTTCCTTAATTTTTTAGCAAAAATCATGCTAGGTGTTCTCTTCCAACCTGGGCTGAATTTGAACTGGGAAGATCTCCCGTGTACTGGAAAACTATGACCGGTCTCCCTCCAACCGTTGTACGTCTTTGATCAGCACTTTCAAGCTGGTTCTATATTTACTTCTTCTTCTTCTTCGCTTCAATGGTCTTCAGTTTAATATAGGGAGAGGATCTAACGATGTTCTACAATCCTGCCGCGAGTAAGTTGGCACCAAATGATGAGTATGGCATTGCATTCAATGGTAAATCTATCTGAAGGACTCTAATATTTACATTTACTTGCATCATTTCCAAGTTTGTACCTTAACATTTTTTGCTGAAAAAAAACTATAGGGGCAGCCAATCATGTGTGGGGGTGAGCCGAGGGTGATGAGGAGAAAAGATCGAGGGGAAGCTGATCTTCCCATTTATACGATTAAAATTCGATCTCCTAAACATGGTTTGTGCAATTTTGTGAATGTTCAAAAATTTCCTCTCAAAATGTTGTTGATGTCAATTTTGTTTTGGGTAGCTGTTAGCATTATCTTTTCATTCACAAACGGTGTCGGCTGGGATGGTCCATACAGACTGCCACTTCAAGTTCAGAAGTCGTGGCGGAATAAACCAATGAGCTTCTTCAATGAGGTGAATCCTTGAACCATATTTTTTTAAAATGTTGCTAAGAATTATTATTAAACATTTGGATATTGCATAATATTATCGTGTTCATGCACGCGACATAAGGGTTTGGCAGAATAACTGAGCAAAGATGGCGATTGTGCTGAAGCGATCTTCCCAGATTCGTATGTTATCATCTAAAGTTGTGAGATTGAGAATTTGTACCATGAGGGGGTCAGCTACTACTTCCTATCTTCTTTGTTCTATTTTTCACCTCAAGTTTCGTGTTCTTTGTATGTAAAGAATCCGAGACAGGTTTGCATTGTGAACATATTGTTGATTACTTAATGCAGGGCGATCTCTGCAAGTTAGACCTGGTTACAGGATGCATGTACCCGAATTTACCAGACTACGACCCCTTACCCCTTTGCTAATGTTGATGACGGGTCTTGCCCTTTGGAATCAGACTCCGACGAGGAGTGACATTCTACGGTCACTACTATTATAGCCCATATACTTTAAAAAAATTAAACGGGGTACATGGGTGTGTTCTTATTAGGACGAATTGGATAGTGTCCTGAATTTTATGCTTTTCATTCAAAATAGAAAAAAATTAAACGGAGTACATGGGTGTGTTCTTATTAGGACGAATTGGATAGTGTCCAGAATTTTATGCTTTTCATTCAAAATAGGACAAAACTTCAGTACTAATGCTTTTCCTTGAAATTTTATGCTTTTCCTTTTCCTTGAACTGTTATGTCAAAATTGGCAATGAAATTTTATGCTTAACCCCAGTGAAACTCCATGATTTATGTCAACTGCTAAATTTAAAATTAGCTAATCCCTAATGAGAACTACTAATGATTGAAATGTTAAGCTACTAACAAGTTATATGCTTATGTTTGACTTGTTACATCAAGTTCTCAATTTTGACATAAATCAGGGATCCGTTAGCACCCATATTTACGTATTCAGTTTTAAGTTTCAAAGATCAGGGATCCATTAGCACGTTTCAATTTTGACACTAACAATTTATATGCTATGTTTGACATGTTACAGCTAATTGATCCATCAGGGATCCATTATACTTTTTTAATTTTTCACGTTTTCAATTTCATTACCACCGAGATTTTGACATTTGACATTTGATTCATTAGCACCCATTTTTTATCATTATCATTTCAGTTTTTGTTTACAGTTATCACCCAGATTCATCATTATCATTTCATTATCATTTCAACTTTGGGAATTTATCCTTCTACCCAGATTCATCATTTCATTTTGAGAAATATTTATATTATGATATGCTTCAACCCTTGGATCTTCAATTTATTTCCAAATACTCTTAACAACATCTATTTACTGCAGATCATTAGCTAAATGGAGATATTAAATGTTTTGCTAACCTTAATGGAATGTTCATATACCAAAGACTGTGAGGTTCTTTGAAAGAGTTTATGGACCTAAAGAAATTATTCTCAAAATACAAGTTGTTGATGTGGTATTTCAGTTTAAGAAATTTTAAAAGGGGAAATGTCTAAAAGAATCCAGTTTCCAAATATGTATTAGACTTTGTAAGGCATGAGCAGTTCAGTGATACTTGATGTACCATAATTTCCACGGTCATGTCTTCCTTTTAGTTAAAAATCGTATTAGAAGCATGAATGTTAGGATAAATTCCACGGTCATGACTTATGTTTTAGTGCAAATCACTTTCATATTTCCTTTGGGGACACATGCTTAGAAGTGCCCCTGCCCCACGAGTTTCTTTTGATTTTTTAAATTGAACAATGTCATCTGAGGCTTCTTCAACATTAATTTTTGTGAACTTTTGTGGGTGCAGATAGGTTGGAGAAGGAGCTGCCTGCGCTCGCTGAGGATGTGAGACGGTGAGAGCTTATGTTGGTGAGCTCGACTTTTTGAAATGAAGCGAATAATGTTGTTATCCAAACGAATTTCAATGATAATTTTAGTCATGTACCCATAATGCTATGGTTATGATAACCGATGTGTAGGTTTGTTTGATTGTTTTCCATTTATGTTGTCCTCCATGCGAAAAAATTGGAAATGGAAGTGTTAGGATCTTTAGATTTAAAACATAGACCTGGCTATTTTCCCTATACAAGTTAGGTTTCGCAGATGAAAGTGTGGATCTCATCGTAATTGTTTCTCGACCGGAACTTTTGGATGTTCGGGTTAAATTTTACGCTCATCGTAATTGTTTCTCGACCGGAACTTTTGGTATTATCTATGAATTCATAGAAGTGCAAGTTTTGTAACGCATTGGAAGTTTCATCTATCACAAAACATTGTCTGTCATGGGTCCGGGGCACGTGCTCCAAAGAAATTTGTGTTAATTGGAAAAGCGAAAATGTGTTTCAGCTTTTCAGGTTTCGAAACATAGTTATTCATGGAAATCCAACATGTCAAAGGGAAACAAACGATGAAATGTTATCAATGTTTTTCTTGGAAATGTCACGGACAAAATCAATATGGATAAGATTATGAACTTTTTGAGGGATACATTTATACACTTGAAAACAACTTCTGAAGGAGTATATTTGCAAGATCGCCATTATTTTTTTCTACCATGTCATCATTTGACCCGTTCACTGACTGTCCTCCTCGGTTTTGCACTAGGTAGTCGACCTTCACCGTGCCCTACGGGCACGGGTTATGACTAGTATATATATATATGAGGAGGGATCAAATGACCCCCAAAAATGACCCCCTAAAATGACCCCCGATCAAAAATCCTATGCCCCCCATTTTTTCGGAAGATCCAAACCGTTCATCTTGATCTCCACCCTCTAAATACCCGACCCACCAATTTTCAACCCGATCCCATGTGTTTTGCCCGTTCATCCATCCGACCCAAATTTAACGCATGAACAGAACTTTTGCGAATGGTTGATGAACGGGCAAAACACATGGGATCGGGTTGAAAATTGGTGGGTAAGGTATTTATAGGGTGGAGATCAAGATGAACGGTTCGGATCTTCCGAAAAAATGTGGGGCATAGGATTTTTGGTAGGGGTCATTTTTGGGGGTTATTTTTGGGGGTCATTTGATCCCTCCTCATATATATATATACTAGTCATAACCCGTGCCCGGAGGGCACGGAGGCAGTCGTCGCCCGGGCGCAAATGCGGAGATAAGCGATCGCCAAATTGAAAAAAGCGTGGGTGTGTGTGAGAGGAGGGTCGGAGACAAAAATAGGAAAAGCAGGGAATGAAACGCCAAAAAATTCACAAAAAACACAACCCAACCCCCACGTGGCGTCCCAGTCAGCAACCAAAAATATGATTGGGACAAAACTGCCACGTGGGACAAAACTGCGACGTAAGACAAAAGTGTTGAAATGTATAGTAGATAATCATTGCCCGTGCCCGGAGGGCACGGAGGCCGTCGTCATCCGAAAGCAAATGCGGAGAGAAGCGGTAGCCAAAATGGAAAAAATTATGGATGTGTGTGAGAGGAGGGTCGGGGGGCAAAAGCAGGAAAAGTGGGGATTAAAACGCAAAATGATCACCAAAAGCACACCCCAACCCCAACCGTTGAACTATTGAAAGTTAAAAAGAATGAGGAGACTACCGGAGACTACTGGAAATTATAAGGAAATTAACAAATTAAGCGAATGAAAATAAACGAAATTGTGTATTGAGGAGAATAAATAGTTAAACAAAATTAAGGAAAAAAGAATATGCAGAAAAATTCCAACCTTACAATTCTACGAATCGTATGAATGCTACGAATCATATGAATGCGACAACAATTCGCATCAATCCAACATTACAAAGGAGCACGTTTCCAAAAACAACGGTCGCACTATGAATCGAAGACGTACGTACTTAAGACTTCATAAGATTGTGCGATCGCTAGGGTTTCTCTCGGAGAAGAAATTGGACCCGCCCAGATCGAAACTCGCTTATGGATCAGAGCGAGAAAGAAGAAAGAGGAGAGAGACTGAATAACGGAACAGGACTTCGATGGAATTGTTTTTGTAACCGTTTATTTTCAGAACGCATGCCGCCACGTAGGACAAAGATTTTACCGCCATACTTTTGTCACCTAGTCATACTTTTGCCACGTAGGACAAAAGTCATAAATTGTATAATAGACCAAGTACTCTAGTTTAGTCAGAAATGTTAAATAAAACCCATGAACTCTAGCATTCACGAAAACAAAGTACAAAAGTCACGAAAACAAAGTACTCTAGTAGTCAGAAATATCAAATTCAGCTTAATTAATTGCATATATGCTAGACCAAAATTTATCATTCTTTACAACAATCAAACACGAAACAAATGGAAATTTTTGTAAAAAAGTTCATACCATTAATTACTATTTAAAAAGTTAAAAAAGTTCATACCATTCATACCATTAATTACCAGAAAACACGAAACCTGCTTAATTGCCACAAAATCTCCATTCTCCAAATCCAAACCGTTGCAAACCCTTCCGTAAGCTCCTTTCCCAATCTCATCTCCAAGCATCTAATCACCAAATGTTCAATGAAACCCCTAAAATAGAAAAAAATCCAAGGAAAAAAGATCGGAATGCTCACGTATTTGTTGTCGAGGGTCTTGGATTTGTGGAAATGCGCGTTGGTGGACTGCAGAGACATTGTCGAGGAGAAAGGATCGGGGTGGAAACCAATAAACCGTCGCCTCGTCTAACATTGATGTAGAAGGCCAACAGTTCACAGAGCCATGAGATTTGAGGGTCTCGATGCGGGGTGGAAACCATCGGAGAAGAAATCGGACTCGCCCATAGCGGAAACTCGCTTATGGATCGGAGCGAGAAAGAAGAAAGAGGGGAGAGACTGAATAACGTAACAGCGATTCGATGTAATTGTCTTTATAACCGTTTATTTTCAGAACGCATTGCGCCACGTAGGACAAAGTTTTTGTCCTAGTCATACTTTTGCCGCCACGTAGGACAAAAGTCGTGAAATGTATAGAAGATATATATATATATATATATATATATATATATATATATATATATATATATATATATATATATATGAGGAGGGATCAAATGACCCCCAAAAATAACCCCGTATCAAAAATCCTATGCGCCCCATTTTTTCGAAAGATCCGAACCGTTCATCTTGATCTCCACCCTCTAAATACCCGACCCACCAATTTTCAACCCGATCCCATGTGTTTTGCCCGTTCATCAACCATTCGTAAAAGTTCTGTTCATGCGAAACCGTTAAATTTGGGTCGGATGGATGAACAGGTAAAACACATGGGATCGGGTTGAAAATTGGTGGGTCAGGTATTTAGAGGGTGGAGATCAATATGAACGGTTCGGATCTTCCGAAAAAATGAGGGGCATAGGATTTTTGATAGGGGGTTATTTTTGGAGGTTATTTTTGGGGGTCATTTGATCCCTCCTCTATATATATATATATATATATATATATATATATATATATATATATATATATATATATATATATATATATATAGAGTGATCTTCGGTTGCGAAAAAAGGGGTTTTCGCACGGTGCGAAAACATTTTTTTTATTTTTTTGAAATTTTTTTTTTCAAAAATTCTTTTTTTGATGTTTAATCCATACAAATATATACCCCAGGGAAAATAATGGGTGAACCCGTTGGGCATTAGAGCACCCATCCACCCGTTACAAATTTAACGGTCTCAAAACGTGCGAATTTGATGAAATGCCTTGATCGAAGGCCAAATGACATTATTTCTCAATGATTATTTTTTGAGGGGGGTATAACAACATATAATGAGGGTGGAAAAAAGAATTTTTGAAAAAAAAAATTTCAAAAAAAAACTAAAAACATTTTCGCACGGTGCGAAATGTTCTCATTTGAAAATTTTCCTATATATATATATATATATATATATATATATATATATATATATATATATATATATATATATATATATGTGGGTAAAGTGTTCCTAGGGTGACTCCTTAGATTAAATCTAAGGAGTCGCCCCCATTTTCCCTCATATCCCACAATTTTTTTGGATTTTATTTTTCATGGGGTTGTTGTTCACCTTATGGATGATCAACATACCAAAAATCATGCCATTCCAATACTTTTAGAGCCACCATCTACCCCTTGCAACTTCAACGGTCTGAAAACGTGCTTAAAACCCATGAAGTTGCAAGGGGGTAGATGGGGGCTCTAAAAGTATTGGAATGAATTGATTTTTGGTATGTTGATCATCCATGAGGTGAACAACAACCCCATGAAAAAAAATTCCGAAAAAAAATGTGGGATATGGGGAAAATGGGGGCGACTCCTTAGATTGAATCTAAGGAGTCACCCTAGGAACACTTTACCCTATATATATATATATATATATATATATATATATATATATATATATATATATATATATATATATATATATATATATATATATATATATATATATATATATATATATATATATATATATATATATATAGGAAAAAGTGGATCTAAGGTGCCTCCTTAGATGAAAATCTAAGGAGGCGCCCCCATTTCCCACCATTTTCTACAATTTGTTTGGAAATTTTTTTCATGGGGTTGTTGTTCACATCATGGATGATCAACATACCAAATTTCAAGGGATTCCAATACTTTTTGAGCCACCATCTACCTCATACAATTTCAACGGTCTAAAAACGTGCTGAAAAACCCACGAAGTTGCAAGGGGTAGATGGGGGCTCAAAAAGTATTGGAATCCTTTGAAATTTGGTATGTTGATCATCCATAAGGTGAACAATAAACCCATGAAAAAAATTTCAAAAAAAATGTGTGAGATGGTGGGAAATGGGGGCGCCTCCTTAGATTGAATCTAAGGAGGCACCTTAGGATCCCTTTACCCATATATATATCTATTATACATTTGACAACCTTTTTTGAATTCTAAGGCTGACTAGGACAAGATAAAGAGTGGCTGGGATTTGATCTTGGGAAACCAATGGTTGAGAATGGATTTTGTGAAAATTTTAGTGGAAAAACTTAAATTTTGTTGGAAAACGTGTGTTGGAAACCAAAATTTTGAAATTAGAAGTGCCTTGGGAAAGATTGTGGAGATTAAATTTGGGGGAAAAGTGCCTTGGGAACCTAAACTTTGAAATTAGAAGTGCCTTGGGAATTGTGGAGATTAAATTTGGAGGGAAAAGTGCCTTGGGAACCTAAACTTTGAAATTAAAAGTGTCATGGGAAATATTGTGAAGAAGCATGATCCATTAAATTAAACAAAATAAAAAATTTAGCGTAAAACAATTTAGCGGAACAACAAATTAGCGTAAAAATAACCTGAGGTTTGTTGTTCCGCGCCTGCGCCGAAGGCGCCAACTAAAATTTTTTACGCTAATTTGTTATTCCGCGCCGAAGGCGTGGGCGCGCCAAATTTGTTATTCAACACTGAATTTGTTGTTCCGCGCCTAAGGTGCCCGTGCCACTAAACATTTTTACGCTAATTTTTTTTCCTGTTAAATTTTGGCTGTGTAAATAATTTCGCGGAACAAAGATTTTGTGGGGGAAATCTTAAATGAACCGTGCCTGCGGGCACGGGTTATGACTAGTATATATATATATATATATATATATATATATATATATATATATATATGCATACACGTAACCATATACACGTCCGCTCATTCACACCAGATTCTTATTCTTATAGTAGGTATGCATATGGACATGTATATATATACACCTATTAGGATCCATGCATCATGCACATACATTTCCATGTATGGGCACACACACACACACACACCTATTCATACATACCATACATATCCTGCTATTACACACCTATACAGTCAAGCTACTCAATTATACTAGCAGGTAGTTGGTAACTACACATACCAATATATACATAACATCCAATATATCTACACTTTTACTAGTATACTAGTACATGCACAAATAAGTGTATTTCATTATCTACACACATTCAGTAGACATCCACACCCTATATACGTACACATCCATATACTGATTCATGCATATCAGAATAGAGATCATTCACATACATGTTCATATAATCACTCATAAGACATACACAAATACGCATTCAATAATAACAACACATATACATAATCACACCACGCTTACTAAAACACATCAACATACATACAAGTATCTCATATACCAATTCACAATCCCCCTCATGCCACCACATTTAGAAAAATACATACACTACATATACGTCCAAATGGTCTTATAAACACCATTCTACGGGGTAAGCGTGTATACACATATATAAACCATAACTCCACTTAACCGCGCAACCCATAACCACCCCACTTATACATGCATTGTGTAATCTCATTCATCATGTTCTACATATGATACACGTCACACCTATATCCATATTCCATGTTTGGCACGGTATAGAGCTAAGGGCCTAAACTTAGGGTGGATGGGTCTAAAGCTCCCCTACACACCTTAGGATACATCTACTCCAAACACCCTGGCGCATTACTTATACTACTCGTACGCTTATTACTTGTCTATGTCGCTACACCCACCACATACAGCCATAGCACAACACCTATCTTCATGCAATAATACAATCCACGACCACATACCAAAGTAAAACAATATGCCAATTCACATAAACACGTAGACAGTACACAATCATATTCACAGTTATTTAAATTTAACACAGTAGGAATTCATACCCTAGAAATGCAACACTAGCGATATATATATATATACACCGACATCTCAACCTATATCCACACACATGCACTTTCCCCACATATATCTACAAGTCCATATGAACACTCCACCACTCTATCCACAGAAGGATAGATATACACACCTTGGTACTTCCCAACACGGGGAAACAACCATAAGCCAATAGATATGAAAATGCTTACATGCGCTCATATCTCACATGTACATACCTTCACTCACACGCCTACAAGGCATACGTATATATCCAATAGCTAATATGTATCCACTAGTATACATTCGCCAATTTACACATACGTATCACCTATGTCTCAGAGTCACACAAGTATAACACCTGCCTACTTACATACCCGTGTCATGTATCTATATGGAGGCAATATATATATACACTCAAGTATTTACCCACCTAGTATAAACGCCCACATATATATACCACTATAACCATCCCAGATACATGCAACTTCATACTATTCAAGTATTAATACATAAACTAAATACAAGTATACCACCTCATATATAATTCGAATCTCTAATCATAACAACTGCACGTATACACACGGGTTCCCACAGTTATAGATATATACGTATACCCACAATATACTTCTATAGTACAATATTCTGCAGAAAGTTCATCCCGGGACTCCCTAAAGCTAGGAGTTCAAGGATGGGTCACTCCAGGCTCAAAGGTCACTAGGGTTACTACCCACCATAGGTTTAATCTATCCCAACCAAATATTAAAGCATTACATGTACTATCCTTACGCATATCGCAGTGCGGTGACCTGCATGGGCCGCCAAACACTGTCACGCCCCGTTCCTCAGAATACCCGGCATCTAAAAATTTTTATTTCCATGTATCCTGAAGAGTGAGGGTGATAAGAGAGGGAAAAGGAAGAGAAAAGAGAAACTGAACAAGCAGGCCACTGCGTACATGCTGGGAAAGTACAAGTGAAGCTTCATAGTAACATCAAAACAATATCACAAATAACTTAGATCAATAACAATATATTATATATAACAACTTCCATTAATTTACATGGCCCAGGTACACCACTACATACCCACCATCACTCTCCGCCACCAAGACAACCATGTCACTACACAAGCTGCATCTCACGCCAAGTGCTACTCCTGAAACCCAACTCCAAGTCACCTCCAACCATGCTACCTCTGCTACCTGAAAATAGGGAGGAGCACGTCAATGCGTGCCCCAGTAGGAACCAACTTGGATTTGGAACACTATTTTAAGGTTATCAACTCCATAAGGTAATGCAAGAGAAATAGAGCATGTGCTAGTACAATAATGAAAATTAAAGAGCTAAACAAAAGAATCATACATGCGGTCCAATGTCGAGTTACTGCAAGAAAGAGTTAGCACGAATAACGATACAATTATTTATACAACCACAATTTTAAAAGGGAAATCACAAGTGTCAAAAACATAGCACAACGTCACCAGTGAAGCAAGTGAGGAAAAAGGGAAGTACTGCCAGCAGAAGTAGTAACATGCCAAATCCTCATTTCATTATTTGATAATTGAATTAATTGAAACTTGGGTAAACTGTCTGATATCAGGACCTGGACTTCATCCTAAATTTGGGGTGAATATATAGCACACGGCGCAGTGGACACGGGCACTGTACAACACCGGGCATCTCACCTCCCTCTTCCCTGGCAGGAGTGAGGCTATCCACATATAACCCAACCTCCGTATGACCCATCCACTCCCGATAAAAGGCGAGTGGGTATAAGTATCCCCTCCACTCCCGGTAAAGGCGAGTGGGTATAAGCTCCACACATCACACAATCATTTCCCCCAACTTCTCAGTCCATGCCTCATATCCACAACTTGCTCAAATTCCACCTAAAACCCGGGCTTTGCTAACTCACCCTCATTAGAGAGGACTGAGACATTCAAGAATTTCACTTTTATCACTTAAGTAATGAATGAGTCATGTTGCATGGCGTCACGTACCACATTCATATCAACGTGTGTCATGCACTGAAGTGTCATGTCCTCCATCATATTCATATCAACCCATCATCACATCACATATGGTACCATGCATGACATGATCCCAACATTACAAGTTCATATCAAATTTCATTTCATATTCATATGATTGAGCATATCTCACATTTCTTACATTTGCCTTCATTCAGGTATTTTCACGAACACGTGGTGAGCGTGACGTATATGTCTATAATCACATTAGCAAACCAATTAACAAGACACATTATTAGCATATATTTCATGTAAAAACAATAGTCATGTATCATAGACGGTGGATTAGCAACAATGCACAATTCAACAAACACTCATCCATTCCGCTAGCAGGATTTACACATGCAGTCATAAAATATGGCTCATATCGCCCAATTATGATCAGAATTTAGCAAAACGTCCCAAATGAAAGTTATAGATATATTAGTCCTTGATTAACAGATAAAATATCAGGGAAAAATATTAAGTATGTGATTTATGGTGAATTAATTGGTGACGTGGTCAAATCTATTTTTCAGTCAGATTTCAGGGTCTGTGTTCAAAGCCAATTTTGGGCATGTTGGAGCCAGAAATTCAACATATAAGCATCCTGATGAATTTTTAGAAAAACTTGTTATATTTTCAATAAGACCAAGAACACAAAATTTCATTGAGTGTGCAGGTATTTAAGCTATTTCGACTGAACTGTGTCAAAGCTGGAAATCAAACAGACATGGAGTTTGAATTTTTACTCCTAATTTCAGAATTGAACATATATCAAAATCTATATGATTTTAGGGTAGAATTTCAAGATATACAAGCACATATTTTTTTCGAACCCTAATTCAAGCTACAGTAACCAGAATTAAAGAAACAACATACATCAGAATTTCAGGATTTCAATGAGATAGCTTTGCCTGGAATTTTCAAGGGGTTTTGCATGAAATTGAATTATGGCACATGAATTTGATCACTTCTGATCAAAATTGAGTAAACATGATGTGAAAATATAATAGAAATAAACCCGAATTAAAATTCCAAAACCAAGTTGGATCCTACCTCAAGAGAACACTTTCTTCTTCTCTTCTCTTTCTCTTCTTCTTCCTCTTCTTCTTTCCCCCTTTTTCTCTTTTTTTGGCAATAGAATTTCGGCCAGCATGAGTGGGTATGTGGATATGGGATAGAGGGATGGAGGAAATTAGAAAAGAAATGGAGAAGAAAAGGATAATGGAAGAAAAGAGAAGAAAAGAGAAGAAAAGAGAAGAAGAGAAGAGAGAATTCTAGAATGGTTTTTTGCATGGCTTATCCCATAAGCCATGTTATTTATTAAATAACCAAACCATCCCTCCATCATCTAGGTATTTACAAGTTTGCCATTACTTTATGCACCGACCGCTTAAGTATGTACGCACAGCAAATTTAGTCCAAATGACTGTTTTGCCCCTGACCTTTCTAAAAATTTACGGGGGTTTCCATTGACCCCTGACCCCTTCCACACTTGCATGGCTCTCCCTACACACATCCATGCTCATCCATGGATGCACACATGCTTCACACACACACGTCTAACACATTCCTGTTGTTTTACACCCACGACGTCTTTCACACTTCTCCGCATTCACAATTCGCATTCACTTCCCTTAGCCACGTATTACGGCCTAATCCCCATTGCACTATGTTCCATACATCGATACTTACGCTTATTTCATGCCCATATATGCATCGTAGGTAAAAATACCACGTGTGTTCAGTAGAATACACGTATAGTGCACAATAGGGCATGACAACATATCTGTATTTCGTTTTTACCGTATCTTAATTAATTAACTACCTAGTTTAACAAATCCCTTTAACTTAATTATCTCACTAATCACAATTTCTTAATCACTTTCATTATTTACTAATTACTTTACTTATTTTTAATTAGGTTACTAATTATCTTATTTTAATTATTTTAATTCAAATATTTTACCATTCACATTAATTTTACTAAATCACTTTGATCCTTTGACCTTATATCTTAAACGCATCATTCACATTTTTGTTTTAAAGAGTTAGAGGAAGAAAGGCGTTTCGTAGCCTGATTCCTTCCCCCTTGTTTGGTCAACAAAACATATTAACTCCCGTCTTTGATCAAAACACAAACCAAACACGCCTCTTCATTAGTCAAAAGATGCAATAAAGTTGAAAGCAAATCTAATTACATCTTTGACAAAATGGGAACCATGTCCCCTACTAATCTCCTTAAGAACATCAATGTATTCCTCCCCTGCTCATCTTCATAACCCACCATCGTCTTCTCAACCAGTAAACACATTCCACAACTCTGCAAACCCATTTCCATCAATCAAGCAAAACACCGTCAGAACCCAAATCCTCAAACCAGAATCAGCAACAAATCAAACCCAAATTCGAAATCAACTCCACACTTATTTTGAAGATCAGAAATCAAGAGGCAAAAACAAATTTCAGATCTGAAACAAACTCAGATCTAGAAATCAAAACAAAACTCCAGATCTGAAAATATTCTCAGATCAAAAACAATCAAACCCTCGTCTTCTTCCTCTTCTCCTTCCTCCTCCTCTTCGCATGCAGCATCACCCACCACCTCCACGCCCTCACCCTCAACCCGCGCGCGTGCCTAGAATCCACCAGCGCACCGCCACCCTTGCATCGTCGGACAGCTGCCGAAAAACGCCCAGAGCACCACCCGCCGTCGCCTGGAGCCACCACGCGCGCGTAAGCCCGCCGCCGTCCGCCAGGAGCTACCGGGGAGAGCCGCTAGTCGCCGTACGTGAGTATCCATCTCCCCCTTGCGTTCCTCCTACCTGCAAGCTTTGAAACAATGAAAAAAAGAAGAAGAACGAAGCAAAGAAAGACAGGAGAAAGAGAGAAGGACAGAGACAGCAAGTAGAGGGGGGGTTTAATGAGGAGTCAGCCTAGCCTACAGAATAAAAGATAATAAGGAAGTTGACAGCAAGAGTTAATGAAAGAAAATAAGAAAAGAAAGTTGACAGCCTTTAATTAAGAATAAGAGGGGGGGGGGGGGGGGGAGAGAGAGAGAGAGAGAGAGAGAGAGAGAGAGAGAGAGAGAGAGAGAGAGAGAGAATGTGGGGTTTTTGTATTAAAATAATGTTGGAGTAAGTATAAGTGGGTGGGGGTATTAATTGGGGTGTTAAACATACCATTAGCTTAAATTAAGATTAGTATTAATATGTTGTTAGTAATAAGTTTATATGTTAATTTGTTAGTATCAATTAATTTCAGAATGTTAGTAGTTATGTTAGGATAATAAAATTTGAATAAAATGAGGCATATCAAGTTATTATAACACAATATAGACATCACCCTAGCCAGAGAACCCAATAAAATTAGACGAACCCAGTTTAGGGGTTAACTCGATATTTTGATTATCTCTAAATAAATCTAATTAAGTAATTTGTTTAACCAAAACAGAGAACTGGAAGTACCAACACGTAGTACCCGTCGAGACGAACCCACGACAACCGATACCACCGGAAACAGGCAAGTGATACTTGCCAGTGTTTGTTTAGGCCACATTTTCGGCCAATTTGTATAATAGAGTAAAAGATACTAGGCGATGAAATGATAGTCGCCTAGACGCCCTTACTAGATCTAGCTTGACAACGAAGCTAGATCCGACACCATTATTATGCTATCATTTCATGCTGCATGTCACGTTTACTTTCAAATAACTGTACGCACTCTTAATTGCTTATTTCCATGGTCATGTATCTTGCCATGTCATTTCATGCATCTTTATCATGAATGTGTGGCACACGCTACTTTAAAATGTAAGCTGCGGCGAGTAGGATCTTGACTCCTACATATTGATTGAGGCTAGGTGCACCCCTATGCCAAATGAAAAAACACTTCCTGGCTCGTGATTCAGAAGCGAGCACAATGTAGTTGGGAAACCAACGCTCGATACACGTGGAGGGGTAGGGTTAAGCGACCACTCAACGTAGAAGTGTGCCCATACAGCCAATTCAGCTGTAAGGCGTAAAATTTGTGCACAATGTGAAAAATTAATGATTCGTGAATCGTGAAATAGTGAATTGTAGCTTTCTGCTACGCCGTGCTTGATTGTTATCATCTTGTTCATTTAATTGTTGCCCTCTTTTAATTCCATGCCATATCATCATGTTAGAACTGCTAGTTGCATTATTTTATTTGTATCCTTGCACAAAAGTCCTCCGCTTTCCTTAGGAGACTTTTGCTGACATGTGCCCTTTTCTCTTTGGGTGTCACATGTCAGGTTTAGAGACAGAGTCAGTTACAGGGGACGAGCAGTACGCGGACGAAGAGTTCGAGGTTCCTACAGGGACTGAGTATGAGGACACGGGTGACCAGTCCTAGACTCGTTTGGAGTCTCTCCTTAGTTGTTAATTTTCCTTAGTTGCTGTTAGGTTTCGGTGCGTAGCACCTATCTCTTTTAGTTTTGTTTTGGCCTTGCTTTAGGCCTATTGTTCAGACTTGTACTTTTGTGACTATTCTGTGAGTTGGAATAATTGTTGGATGTTTTGTTGGTGGATGTTCTTTTATCTGCTTCATTATTGTTGTTGTTGTTTCGTCGCAATGCAAGGACTTGCTACTATTTGAAATTTTTACATACGCTTATCAGACTGCAGCTTCACAGCTCCACGTCTGAGCGGACCTCCTCACGTCTCGCCTTCCGTACTTGGGAAGCAGGGCTTGACAGGTTTTAGTGGTGGCTCATGCAGGTACTCTTTGCATCTGCGAAATATCGGAACAACAGTAATGATAACAACATCCATTTGAATATTCGAAACATTCAAGTCATGAATGGAGTCTAATCAGAAGGTTTTCCTTGTCTTAGATGGTAGGAAGACTTAGATAGACGTCCAGGTTTGATAGTCAGGTGTTTTCGTTGAGACTTGGTTGTACTCGTCTTAGGTACCTTAATAGTCTCCCACACAGCCCTGACTATATTATATCCCTAGAGCTTTTCCTTTAGTCGTTCATCGAGTCCATAAATTTCGGGCCAGCAAAACGAAATTTTGATACTCTTAGGACCCTTCCCTGAGACCTCTATTACAATCTAGTTCATTAGAAAGTCTTAGTGCTAAGTTCTCATGATCTTTAGTCGACCTAATAATTAGGCCCCTGATTTTTATTATTATTCCTAGTCCTTGCATCGCTATGTTAATGACCGTAGAATTCCATCGTAGCAGATTCACCTAAGTTAATTCCCCGTCGTGTTTACATTTTAACCATTCAACTCCCTCCTTACTCTCAACCCACGTGATCTTCCTGACAGCCGTCATTCTCCTTTTTGAATCATCCACATTACTATCCTGATTCTACTGTCAATCTCCTTCATGGAATTTCTCGCCCAGTTTAACTTCATTAAAAATCTTTAATATATTTACATATGCCTCATATTTTTCAACTGACTTAAAATTATTCTTTGATTTTGAGTTTCCTTCGCTGAAAATTTTTAGTCACTAAATTTTTAATGATTTCTAATCTATACCATCCATACCCACATATTTTACTTTCTACATTTACCTTTAAAACTCTTCGTTGATGTCATGCATATAAATGATAAGTTTCCTTCAATGGACCATGATCCGGTCAATGTGATTGGCTAAGTTTGTTGGATCACCCTAGCTAGACTTGGGGTAAGTGATCCTGGCTTAGTCACTTCCCTGGCCGTGTCCGCTGGACCGCAAGGACGTGAGTCATGATTATGTATGGCATTTTCTTTCTTACTATACTTCAACGGATTTCGAAACAACCGATCATATACTAATTTTAAATACTTTTTATGCTAGATAAAACTTCAACTATTTCAGTGTATTAGTTCTGTATTCATCGTATCTATACTTCTAAAATTTTTGTTAAAAAAATCTACTCCATTTACAAAACAAACTGATCGGAGCCCCGGGATGTGCGAATACGCAACCGGGGCACGCGACTCGCTAGTCTTACCGCAAGCGCACGGTGTAGCGGCGAGCGGGTATCGAACACGAGGAGGCCAATGACAGTGTCTTCTTCAACTCACCTGGCTATAAGAACAGTTGAGAAATGTTCGCAATAAAGCGGTCACAGTCGTTCAATTGTATAAAAGGAATATCAAATTAATAAATACGCCTAGGGGGTAGGGAATCCCCGCTACAAACCGTATCTCGTCATTGTGATTTGTAGGTGTCACAATTGCTAGACTTGAAATTCAGGTGAACTAGTTACAACTAAATGTAGAACCAAGCTCACGCTCTCTCGCTATTGCCGGTCTATAGCAAACCTAGGGTGGGATCCAATCTCTTGCAAACCCTAACCTATGCAAGCTAGCGTGAAGAACAACATCATCGTTCAATCGCATCTCGAGCCCACTCTCATGCAAACTCGAGCTACGACCTAGGTTGGGATAGTTCCTACCCGTCCAATCTCTTGCAAACAAGTATTTGTATAGAATTGCAATTGAAAACCCTAGTTTCGGTCCAATCTCTTGCAAACCGATTCCGGAGAAGTTCAATTGTAACCCAATTCGAATATCTAGGGCTTCCTATCGAGTTGGGATCCAATCTCTTGTAAATCCCAATCGGTATGAATCCATAGCTATTCGTATTAAATCAATCCCAAACTAACCCTAATCAATTCTAATAATAATTTCACCAATTCATCACAAATTAGAAATAGGGTTCGTAGGGTTCATCCCTACGCCCTAAGATGGTAGAACTACTCACAATTCATAATGAAATTCAATAGAAATTCACAAATAAAATCAATATAATTCATTGCAATATTCAATATATCAATAAAAATGGAGTTTTTGATAGAGATAGAGAGAGAGAGAGAGAGAGAGAGAGAGAGAGAGAGAGAGAGAGACAAACCAATGAAGAATCAATAGCATCCAACCAAATAACACTTTTCTCTCTCCCCTCAAAGCTCAATCTAATCTCCTAAAAGTAATCTAAAAAAGGCTGCAAAAAGTTCTGAAAAGCTCTCTAAACTAGGTTAAAAACTGGGGTTAAATACCCCCCAAAATCGCCCAAAAAACTGTGACGAAAATGCCACTGTGCAGCCTCAAAATCGCAGTTTACGCTACAGGCAGCGCGGCTCACTCGGCCGAGTGACAAATGTCATTCGGCCGAGTGACAAACCCTGGCAAATTCCAGTAAGTTCGGACTTTTAGGGGTCGGCTCCTCGGGAGTCACTCGGCCGAGTGACTTTCTTTGCTTCGGCCGAGGGGACTTCTTCACTCGGCCGAGTCGGAACTCGGGAATCGACTGACAAATTACAGCAAGTCTGGACTTTTTGTTGTCGTCGTCTTGATGCCACTCGAGCGAGTGGTGTCTCCGTGGTTCGGCCGAGTGGGATGGTGATGCTCGGCCGAGTGCACGCTGATACTCATTCTTCTGCGTGTCAGATCTGGCCGGCCGAGCGGGCTCTTGATGGTCGGCCGAGTGACTCCTTCACTCGGCCGAGTGACTCCTTCACTCGGCCGAGTGACATGCTCAAAATGCACAATCTTCGTATTTTTGCTCCCTCGTCGCTCCTACGACGTTCTTTCTTCTTCCACTCCTCTCCAATAGCAAAATTCCCCTCGAAGGAGTCATGGGTGACACTCCAGAGTGGGTGCATCTCAGAATCACTCCAAATCGATCGAAATCTCCTGAAATTCGACAAAAACAAGAAATCGTGAAAAGCATCGCAATATTGCCGAAAAATCGTGAAAAGCGTGATTCGAGCGATCAAAATGGCATGCAAACATGTAATAAAAAGGTGTAAAATATAGAGTGATTAAAATCCCCCAAGCTTACCTCTTACTCGTCCTCGAGGAAGATGAGTAAAAAGCGAACCTGGTGGATAAAGAAAATAGAAACGGTGGAAAGGCGGAAAATGAAAAACGAAAAACAAAGTAGAAAACGAAGAGGGAAGCTGCTAGATCATTTTTCTCAGGAACGTGGGTTTTGCTTACTCATATAGCATGCATCGAATATAAAACACATGTCAAAGACTTTTATCTCGATACCATAGTATAAATGTGCATTTGAAATAGAAAACCCAAGAATATCAATATAGCATGAAAAATGGAATAATTCTAGAATTAGCATCGTCTGAAGCATCTAAAGCGGTATACAATATCGTAGATCACACACTTTTCAATTGAATGCTTTCTATAAGGAGTATAAGAGATATCACACAAAAGAGTAGTAAGAATAGAAAAGTGTGGTTTTCATGAAATGAATGCTAAGCGTAGATTTCTGGATTTCGTGAAACTTTAGCGATCTCACCGAGTATAGAATATTACTTAGCCTAGGTTGTCATGCACCGTCAAGTATCCACTCTCTCACACATCATAGGATCCTCTCCCCCAAGCTTATCCATAAGTGTGGTGGCATATACAAAACGATATTTACATCCCCCATTTTTTATGAAGCTCCAAAAGTCAAAGAAAATATAAAAAAGGCAAAAGAGGGAAGAAAGAGAGGAAGGGTATGAGATGGGATCGTTTTCGAACTTCTTTTCTCTTTTCTTTTCTTATTCTCAAATCTTTTTTTCTTTTTTCTTTTTCAAATCTTTTTCTCTCTCTTTTTTTGAATAGCATATATATACCAATGATCCCAAATCAAAGAGAAGGATATACAAGTATTTTTTTCTTTGGGGTTTGGGGAATTTGGAGCATGTGATATAATAACGGGGGGATGCCAATAATAGAATTGCTAAGGGGAGATTCACCAATGAATTTAAAATAGAGAAATAATGTTCAAGATATGTGGAGAAAGAAATAAATGTATCTCTCGGTTCACTCTATAGGACGTGCATGACAACTTCAGCAGGGTAATCTAATCTACTTAGTTTGATCTCAAAAAGTAAACTAATCCAGATTTGTCAATGCTAGCAAACATTCAATCAACCTGAAGTGAAGCGTACAAATCATGCAATAAGAAGTGATATGAGAAAAGAAAGCAGTACTCCAGATATAAGCATCAATGCGTGAATCTTGGTGTGTTTTCTACGATAGCATACATATGAATCATCAGACATCAGCTAATAATAGAATTTCATCCATTTTCATACGAAAAAAGAAGTGGGTTACTATTTTTAAATGCAAAACAGGACATAGCATATGATATCAGAAACAAAAGCTATGACATGACAAAATTAGCACGCATATAGAGAAAAGCTAATACCACGTCATCGTCATCACAGAAAAATCATCTCTAGCGAAAGATGAAAGAAATAAAGATAAAGGAAAACAAAGATATTTACAATGCAGCACACAAAGAAAAATAAGAAAAACGTGATGCATGGTAAAAAAAATGAAAAAGTGATGAAAAATGGGTGCAAAAGCGGAAAAACGTGATAACACTAAAAATAAAGGTGTTAAAAGCAAAAAGTGTGAGGACTCACTCCCCCAAGCTAAAGTGCATAGTGTCCTCAATGTGCAAAGTGTGGCACACCGAGAGACGGGTAATGGGTGGGGAGGGTGAGGATGCATGCATGATAAAAATAAAATAAAATAAAGAAAATGAAAAGAAAATATGATGATGTGAAAGATGCATGCAAACATCAGAGTGATGCAGATAATGTGTCACCAAAAATAACTCTCCCTCTCTCCCAAAAAAGAAGATATATAATGATGTGATCAGAGTAGGGACAAAAATAGTGAGGGGAGGAGGGGGGTGGGCAAAAATATATCTCCAGGACCAGTAGAGAATGGGCAGCATAACGACAAAAAGATCAATGGCATCAAGGGTGTGCCTAAGCTGGTGGTGCTGCACCATCTCTGTCCTGTGGCGGAGGTGGTGGTGGAGGTGGTGGGGGTGGTGGTCGAGGTGTCGGCTGGGTGGGTGGGTGTAGTGGAGGGAGTCGCACCACTATCTGATTCAGGCAAGCCTGAATATCGGGAAGCATGGCGACCCGGGACTCCATGGAACTGACCGCGGCAGAGAGAGCCCTAAAATCGCCCCTGAGTCCACTCACCGCCCCCTCAAGAGCACGAATGCTCTGAACTAAGGCGTCAGGGGGTGGTGGAGCGGAGGGACGGACAGGTCTAGGCTGTGAAGGTCGGGGCTGTCTGATACGGGCAGTGTAAGTAATCGGGCCAGCAGGTAGGTGTGTAAAGGGTGCTGTGCTCACTAGTGGATGCCCAGCCTCAGTGCGAGGCTGGGACGCAGGCTGGGACGAGGAGGCAGCAGCAGTGGTGGTGTGTGGCAAAATCGACGACGAGGCAGCAAGAGAGGTCAGTGACACAGGTGTGAGGACAGACGTCACGACACTCTCGGATAGGATGGCCACGGTGGAGACAGAAGGGTCGACCACTGGGGAGGAAGTGTAAGGACCAAAAGGTGACACCTCAGCGGACATCAAACCAGACATGGTCCCCACGACGGCAGTGAAGGAAGGCTCGCCGCACTCTAGTATGGTGGGTGGACGCTCGGGAAGAAGTGAAGAAATAGGCTCAACCGAGATGGGCACAGCAGTGGTGGTGGTGGTGGCGGACGTGGTGGACGGCTCAGCAAGGGTACTCCCGACACTGGCAGAAGTGGGGACAGAAGTGCCGGGAGGTGCAGAAAGTGTAGGCTCGGGCTGAGGGATCACGGGGTCAGCAGGGTGTGCAAGGGGTGCCTGCTCAGCGCCCTCGGCCTCAAGTACGTAGGCAGCTGGGATGAGGAGATCCATCGCTGGGATCCAATCCTCGTGGGTCGGTCCTATATGTGTCCGAGCGAGGCTCGGGAGGATCATGTAATCAGCACTATAAGGACTGTGCAACCACACCCAGTTCCACTGGCCGTGGGGACGAAGCATCTTCATCCGGGCCATGACGTCTATCGAGAGTGCAGTGGGGCCCGGGGCTCGTCTAAGGTCAGCAGGAAGGTCCACGCCGGTCATCAGGGCTAGCAGAGTAATCAGACCGCTGCAGCAAATAGGTGAGCGAGCGCCCACCGAAATGATGATGCGGTCTAAGAACCAGCTAGCAATATCAATCTCAACGACGGGGACCAGGTCATCACTATCCCTATCGAGAACTCTGGGGCGAGTCATCGCGTAGAGCATATATAGCTCAGGCGTAGACATCGTCCCAGGCTCGTACCTCGCCAAGAAGGTGGTCGCCATGAGGCGCTGGGCTATGCGGAGGCAGGGGTGCAGGATGGCTGAGGCCTTGGCCCTACTCGGGTCAAAGCCATGGTGGGAGCCCGTGATACGTGTCCAGAACGTGGAAGTGTCAAACGACGGCGGTGGGATGTGAGTGGGGGCGTAGGCTCGGTCGGGGACGGGGACATCGGGCCACTGGAAGAATGCACGAAGTATGGTGAGAGTGACCTCGCACTCTCGGTCCATAAGGCGAAATGTGCATCCTCCAGGGGTCCGGGCGATCGAGCTAAGCACCTCAAGTGTCGGACGGACATAGGTGTCCGCCGACACAGACAAAAAATCACGCCAACCCATGTTGTGGTACAACGTGAGCATCCCCTCTAGCACCCCTAGGCAGTCCAGGTCTGTAAAGTGTGCGAACCTAAGGGGCACTATAGATCGCTGGGTGATACGCTTAAATCGGACGCGCTGTGCGTCGTCTCTGAATGTGATCCCCGGCGGCCCGACAACGGGAGCCGGTGGTGTGATAGGATCGGCGGTGATGGGCTGTGCGTGGATGGGATCGGCGGGAAGCGGCTGTGTGGGGGGTGGTGGACTAGGTGGAGGGGAGTCCTCCCTAGCGTGAGAGGGACCGGCATCATCGGTCCTCTTCCGCTTGGAAGAGGCTCCCCGCGTGCGTGGCCTACTGCGGGGCGGCATGTGTGCTGCGAGTGCTCACCCAATAAAAATGTAATGCGGCGTGCTAAATAAAAGGAGCGAGTGTACCTGAACACGCCGAGAGAGCAAATCAGCGAGTGCACACAAAGAGCAACGCCTCCACAAAGCGAAAAATGCGTCCTGAAGCTCCCCTAAGCTCCCCCAAGATAGCCTGCAATTCAAACAACGATATCAGCGGGTAATAGTCAAAATACATGGGGAGATGGGGTATAATAGATAGATAAACAGATTAATTTGGGTTAGGGGCTCAACGGGCGTACGGATCGTCAAAAATGGGGAGAAAAGGGAATTTTGCGCTAAATGGGGGATCGCCAGAGGTCGGCCGGTGGCGGGGGGGGTGTCGCCGGAGGTCGGGGCATCGACGGTCGGACGATTGGCGGCGGTGGTCGGGCGATCGGGCCGGCGACAAGGCGATTCGGGCGAAGGGGGTGCTGTCGCGGGCGAGGGGAGGAGAAAGGGCTCGGGGCTCGGGCGAAATGGGGAAATAATCGCGTTGAGATTCGCGCCGAGCCCGCAGAAGCTTATTTAGGTGCAGATACGACTCGGTCGAGTGACGTATCGTAAACAAAATTTAAATTTCTCCCCGACACTTACGAATCGGCCGAGTGGCTTTTGTTCACTCGGTCGAAGGGAGAAAACTCCTTCGACCGAGTGACACAAGCTACTCGGCAATATTCAGGCTAGGAGGGTATCTATTTTCCTCGGCCGAGTGACTAAACATACTCGGTCGAGTGACAGTTAATACGAAATGCACAAAAAAGACAGAGAGTTGGGTTCAGCAGACTTCCCTTGTTGGTGCCCCACTCGGCCAAATGGGGTCCTTTGCTCGGCCGAGTCACATATGATACTCGGCCGAGTGACGTGCTGTTTTCTGCTTTGGGGCTCCATTTTCGCTCTACTCTCTATTTTTCTTCCTCCAGTTGGTTTCTTCCTCCTCACAAGGCCTGAGCGCATTCCTGGAGCGCTCTTCCTTGTCTCTATCTTCCTCCACATGAGAGATCTCCTTTTCTCCTCTCCTGTCATAGAAATCAAGACCCGTTTTCACGATCTTTATGGGCAAAAAGACTCAAAACACTAATATAGTCTAAAATAAAAATAAAAACCAAAATAAAAAGAATGCAAAAACCGTCATGTTGCCTCCCGACAAGCGCTCGTTTAAGGTCTTGAGCTCGACCCCTTTGGATTTTCAATTAACGCTTGATGTTGGGTGCATATGAGATGCACCCGTCGAACTTGCCGGGAAGACCGCTCGGGTTTGGATCGTGGTGGTGTGTGGCCTTCCTCAGCGCCCCTTCATCATGAGCAATTTTGGGGGATGGCTCCCCCAAGCTTGAGCTTGTTCCGGCCCTTGGCTTCACCGGTGACACCGATCTTCGAATCGGTGGAGCTTTCTTTGGGTTCTTCAATGTCGAGAGCTTGCAAAGCTCTCGTATTCTCGCGACATCAGCGTCGCCATCATCATTTGCATGGAGCTATTGGGAGAGTCCTCCATCTTCTCTTCTTCGACCAAATCTTGGCCTTCTTCGAAGCCGTCATCATGGAGCGCACCGATGGAGTAGGGGTTAGCCTCTTCAATAACCTCGTCAAGGAGGTATGAAAGGTCATCCGGTTGTCCCTTGAGTAGATATATTCTATTTACTTCACACATAGGGACTCCTTCGGAATAATGCTTTAGCCGTTGCCCATTCACCTTGAAAGTGGCTCCGTCTTTCCCTTCCAATTCAAAAGCTCCTCCCGGTTGTATGTGCTTGATGGTGAAAGGTCCGGACCACCGTGACCTCAACTTCCCGGGGAATAGTCGTAGTTGGGAATTATATAGCAAGACCTTGTCTCCGACCTTGAAGTCCGTGACAGTTATGCGGGCGTCGTGGAGAATCTTGGTCCTTTCTTTGTAAATTCTTGAGCTCTCGTAGGCATCTCTTCTAATTTCGTCAAGCTCATTGATGTTCAAGAGTCGCCTCACCGCCGCACTCTTATAGTCATAATTGAGGGTCTTGATGGCCCAATACGCGCGGTGCTCCAACTCTACCGGTAGGTAACAAGCTTTCCCATAAACAAGTCGGAACGGTGTGGTGCCAATTGGAGTGCGAAAGGCCGTGCGATATGCCCATTGAGTATCGTTTAACTTCATGGACCAATCTTTTCTAGATCGATCTACGGTCTTTTCAAGAATTTGCTTGATTTCTCTATTTGTAACTTCCACTTGTCCGCTCGTCTGAGGGTGGTAGGCCATGCCAATTCTATGGTTTACCCCGTACTTTTTCAACATGGCTTCAAATTTGTTTTCTATAAAGTGACTTCCCCCGACGCTTATCAAAGTACGGGGCACCCCAAAGCGCGGGAAAATATTCTGTTTGAAAAACTTGGAGACAACCCTCGCATCATTGGTAGGGGTGGCGATGGCTTCTACCCATTTGGAGATGTAGTCCACGGCCAATAAGACATACTTGTTACCCTTGCTTGACGGAAATGGTCCCATGAAGTCCACTCCCCAACAATCAAAGAGCTCAATCTCTAGAATGGGCCTCATTGGCATCTCATTTCGTTTGGAAATATTCCCGGTCCGTTGGCATCTATCGCACCCCTTGACGAAGTCGCGCGTGTCTCTGAACATGGTTGGCCAAAAGAATCCACTCTGCAATATCTTAGCGGTAGTCTTAGAAGCGGCGTGATGTCCCCCGTATGGCATACCGTGGCAATGCAAGATGATGGAGGTGGCCTCCTCCTTAGAAATACCTCTCCGGATTACCCCATCCTTGCATATCTTAAAGAGATACGGATCTTCCCAGAAATAGCTACAGACCTCATGCATAAATCTCCTCTTTTGCTGTGTGGGCATCCCGCATGGTTTAATCCCACAAGCCAAGTAATTTACAAAGTCCGCATACCAAGGAACTTCCCCGGGCCTTACGGCGTATAGCCTCTCATCAACAAAGGAGTCATTGATGGGTAAGCTTTCGTCCTCATTGTCACGAATAAGCCTGGACAAATGATCCGCCACAACGTTGTCCGTACCCTTCTTATCTCTGATTTCCAAATCAAACTCTTGCAATAGAAGTATCCACCTAATCAACCTAGGTTTGGCCTCTTTCTTGTTTAGAAGATACTTCAATGCCGCATGGTCGGTGTGGACAATTACCTTTGATCCAAGGAGATAGGAGTGGAACTTTTTAATGGAATACACGACCGCTAGAAGCTCTTTTTCCGTAGTTGTTTAATTTTTCTGTGCGTCATCCAATGTTTTGCTTGCATAGAATATTGCATGAAGCTTTCTATCTTTCCTTTGTCCCAATACCGCTCCAATGGCTTGGTCACTTGCATCACACATGAGCTCAAAGGGAAGGCTCCAACCCGGTGGTTGAATGATGGGTGCAGAAATTAGTGCTTCCTTCAATGTATTGAACGCTTGCAAGCATTCACCTGAAAAAACAAACAGGGCATCTTTAGCAAGCAAGGCGGTAAGAGGTCGGTCAATCAAGGCGAAATCCTTGATAAAGCGGCGGTAAAACCCCGCATGACCAAGAAAGCCCCGAATTCCCTTACCATTAATAGGAGGAGGGAGTTTCTCGATTACCTCAATCTTCGCCTTATCAACCTCAATCCCTCTTGAGGAGACAAGGTGCCCAAGCACTATCCCTTCGGTGACCATGAAGTGACATTTCTCCCAATTAAGAGTAAGATTATTTTGTTGACATCTTTTAAGAACTTTGGTAAGATTAGCCAAACAAGAATCAAACTCACTTCCATAAACTGAGAAATTATCCATGAAAACTTCCATAATATTTTCAATATAGTCAGAAAAGATAGAGGTCATGCACCTCTGAAAGGTGGCGGGTGCATTGCAAAGACCAAAGGGCATTCTACGGTAGGCGTAAGTGCCATAAGGACAAGTAAAAGTAGTCTTTTCTTGGTCGTCTTCATGCAAAGGGATTTGGAAAACCCCCGAATACCCATCCAAGTAGCAAAAGTATTTATGCTTAGCAAGCCGTTCAAGCATTTAATCTATGAAGGGTAGTGGGTAATGGTCTTTTCGGGTGGCTTTATTTAGTTTTCGATAATCAATGCACATCCGCCATCCCGTGACAATGCGTGTAGAAATGGGCTCTCCTTTTTCATTTTTTATAACGGTCATCCCCCCTTTTTGGGGACAACGTGAACGTGGCTAACCCATCTACTGTCTGAGATTGGATAAATAATGCCGGCCTCAAGCAATTTAATGATTTCCTTTTGACTACCTCTTTCATATTCAGGTTCAACCGCCTTTGAGGCTCAATAGAAGTGGCTTCAGTGTTTTCCAAGTGGATTCTATGCGTGCATAGCCTAGGGCTTATTCCCTTAAGATCAGAGATAGTGTAGCCAAGGACATCCTTGTGGTCCCTAAGGACTTCTAGTAGTTTTTCAAGTTGATCATGGCTGAGGTGGGAATTAACAATCACCGGGAAGGTCAATTTACTACCCAAGAAAGCATACCTTAGATTCGGCGGTAATTGTTTAAGCTCTACCTCAAAGGGTGACGTACCCTCTGCTTCATCATCTTGTGTGAGTTTGGCTTCTCCTTCAACATCTGAGTTTAGCTCACTCTCGAGTGGAGGCTCAGATTCGCTCCTTAGTGAGGACGGTGCATCGGAACAGACGCTCTCCAATTCTGTACTAGCATCGATAGAACCCCCACCTTGCTCCAGTTCATTACTGAGATCAAGAAATACGTCAACAGATTCATAAATGGAAGAGTGGGGGTCGTATAGTGTAACTCCCTGAATATCGGTTTGCTCGAAGGATTCCTCGGGGGTGTAGTACTCTTCGACGCATGTTCTACCACCTTCAAACTATAGCTTGTCGTCCCTCACATCAACTCTGATATCGCCCCCAATAGTCCCATCCAGGGAGATTTGATCCATCAGAAAGCTAGCAAACAATTGTTCGACGGGGTCCTCGATATTAATAGCAAAAGCTCCGGTAGCGTGGACCTCATCAATTAGTTCCTTAAGGAGCTCCGCAAAAGATTCATCATCTCCCTGGCCAGACTAAGTCATTAGAATTGCATCCCCCATTTTACCTGTTAAGATCTTGTGGAAAATTTCGGGAGAGCTTGCAAAATAGGGCTGCAAACAGAGTTAGAAAAGAATGAAGAAATAAATAAATAAATTGAAAAATAACCGGGTGATCCAAATCGAACTCCGTCAAAATAGCCTCCCCGGCAACGGCACCAAAAACTTGATCGGAGCCCCGGGATGTGCGAATACGCAACCGGGGCATGCGACTCGCTAGTCTTACCATAAGCACACGGTGTAGCGGCGAACGGGTATCGAACACGAGGAGGCCAAATGACAGTGTCTTCTTCAACTCACCTGGCTATAAGAACAGTCGAGAAATGTTCGCAATAAAGCGGCCACAGTCGTTCAATTGTATAAAAGGAATATCAAATTAATAAAGACGCCTAGGGGGTAGGTAATCCCCGCTACAAACCGTATCTCGTCATTGTGATTCGTAGGTGTCACAATTGCTAGACTTGAAATTCAGGTGAACTAGTTGCAACTAAATGTAGAACCAAGCTCACGCTCTCTTGCTATTGCCGGTCTATAGCAAACCTAGGGTAGGGTCCAATCTCTTGCAAACCCTAACCTAGGCAAGCTAGCGTGAAGAACAACATCATCGTTCAATCGCATCTCGAGCCCACTCTCATGCAAACTCGAGCTACGACCTAGGTTGGGATAGTTCCTACCCGTCCAATCTATTGCAAACAGGTATTGGTATAGAATTGCAATCGAAAACCCTAGTTTCGGTCCAATCTCTTGCAAACCGATTCCGGAGAAGTTCAATTGTAGCCCAATTTGAATATCTAGGGCTTCCTATCGAGTTGGGATCCAATCTCTTGCAAATCCCAATCGGTATGAATCCCTAGCTATTCGTATTAAATCAATCCCAAACTAACCCTAATCAATTCTAACAATAATTTCATCAATTCATCACAAATTAGAAATAGGGTTCGTAGGGTTCATCCCTACGCCCTAAGACGGTAGAACTACTCACAATTCATAATGAAATTCAATAGAAATTCACAAATAAAATCAATAGAATTCATTGCAATATTCAATATATCAATAAAAATGGAGTTTTTGATAGAGAGAGAGAGAGACAAACCAATGAAGAATCAATAGCATCCAACCAAATAACACTTTTCTCTCTCCCCTCAAAGCTCAATCTAATCTCCTAAAAGTAATCTAAAAAAGGCTGTAAAAAGTTCTGAAAAGCTCTCTAAACTAGGTTAAAAACTGGGGTTAAATACCCCCCAAAATCGCCCAAAAAACTGTGACGAAAATGCCCCTGCGCAGCCTCAATATCGCAGTTTACGCTACAGGCAGCGCATCTCACTCGGCCGAGTGACAAATGTCATTCGGCCGAGTGACAAACCCTGACAAATTCCAGTAAGTTCGGACTTTTGGGGGTCGGCTCCTCGGGAGTCACTCGGCCGAGTGACTTTCTTTGCTTCGGCCGAGGGGACTTCTTCACTCGACCGAGTCGGAACTCGAGAATCGACTGACAAATTACAATAAGTCTGGACTTTTTGTTGCCGTCGTCTTGATGCCACTCGGGCGAGTGGTGTCTCCGTGGTTCAGTCGAGTGGGATGGTGATGCTCGACCGAGTGCACGCTGATACTCAGTCTTCTGCGTGTCAGATCTGGCCGGCCGAGCGGGCTCTCGATGGTCGGCCGAGTGACTCCTTCACTCGGCCGAGTGACATGCTCAAAATGCCCAATCTTCGTATTTTTGCTCCCTCGTCGCTCCTACGACGTTCTTTCTTCTTCCACTCCTCTCCAATAGGAAAATTCCCCTCGAAGGAGTCATGGGTGACACTCCAGAGTGGGTGCATCTCAGAATCACTCCAAATCGCTCGAAATCTCCTGAAATTCGACAAAAACAAGAAATCGTGAAAAGCATCGCAATATTGACGAAAAATCGTGAAAAGCGTGATTCGAGCGATCAAAATGGCATGCAAACATGCAGAAAAAAGGTGTAAAATATGGAGTGATCACAAACACTACACCTCTGCACCCATGACTCTTTCGTCTATTGCTTATCTACTGTTTTAACTTATACCACTCACTATCCTTATATATGTTATTAAGATATTGTCACATTTTTACACTTACCTCCAATTCTCCTATTTAATCATTCACAACCATCTCTATACCACCTGATCAAGCTAACCCTTGTCACGACTACTGATTTGATACCACTGTTTCACAGACTAAGTCGAGACTACTCGAACGTGATAGAACGGTATAATAATACACGATCTAAAATTATTACTGGACCAGTGTCTAGAAAGGAATGTGAAGAGGGTTGGTCAACCAAAGGACTTGTCCTGCGATCATAGAAGTGACCTGTACCTTCAAGCTATGACTGCCTGGCTGGTTTGGAAGTTAAGATAGAATTCTTATTATTAGGCCATCCTACACTATTAGATAGTCAAGCGACATTTTTTTTCCTCATACTCACTCATTGCTTGCCCTTTTCAGTGTTACTGCGTCTACCTGGTTGTCTTACTATTGTCATCACATTTCCTGTTGGTTAAAACATTGTTGCTACCGTATACCATGCCACTGTCGTTACTTTTGCACTTGCACAATCACCTTTACTTTATGCATTACTTGCACTTTACTTACCCCCATTGGGCAGCCACCAATGCTTTACCTTCCACTCGTATATGCATGGCTGTTCTTACTTCTTGCACCTGTAAGATCATCTTTCTGATCGAGCTAACTCCATATCCTTGCCTCACCTGAACCCATTCGTTGCAAACTTGATCCATTACATCAAACAACTCTGTATCCTACACTATCTCTTGGTTACACATTCGTGCATCTATTTACTTACTTTAGCGAGATTAGTCTTACATTTGTGTTATAACCCTTTTTAAAATGTTATTCCTCTACCTTTATTTTCTATCATCAGCCGTGTTGAATTTTTATTATGCGTTATATTGATAGGATGATAGATATGATTATTATTATAAAGGGATTATAATTACGGATAAGAGTAGCTGAGATGATGTAAGGTGTTGTGTATTGATTGTTTACTATATGATAGATAGAATGATGTGTTCAAGAATTATATTTTACCTTCGGATATACACATACCTAGTGGCTTCAATAGGATTCCATACTATGAGTAGTGCACAAGAAGACGAATACATTACGGATTTGGAATTCATATCATGATTTGTGATGATTAGTAAAATACGTAAAGTAACAAGACGTCATCGTACATGTAAAGTGATAGAGGCGTCGGAAATAATATGATATGTTGATACGAATGGATAAGTTGCGTAAATTGATCTATGTTGCTTAAGATTCAATAAGAAATGATGAGATGTGATTTAATGATTTGTTAATTAAGATGTTTAACTTATGAATTGTCACGATGAAGAATGAGTTGGGAGCATGATAAATGATGATGATAAATGGCGAGGTATACTATGCGTATTTGTACTTGTCATCTTATGTTAGTAATTGGTACAACACCATTATATCAATGGATTAATACAAGAATAAGATTAGAATTGGGATTTATGGATGTCACAATTATAGTATTACAAGTTAGGTTATACCATGAGCAAGGGATGATACACTACGGATGGACAACCTATGAGAATGAACAGTTTAGTTTTGGATAACTTGGGTATATATAAAGGATACCGTACATTATAGACCCCCAAAAAAGATGTTACTGTCTTAATAACATTGATGAGCGAAGGAACAAGGAAATTTGTAAGAAGTATTGGTTGAGGATAGTTTGTATTTTCCCTTCAGAGGTTGCCTTGTTTAGAGTATTAATTGTTTAAGACAAGAATTATGAGATAGAAATCAAAACAGAGAAGAGAAGTATTGGACCTGTATTTAAGTTCAGGATATGCTTATAGCTGTAACATTATTCTGTGACGAGACGAGAAGTGATGATTTATTTTAGTAACACTTGTTGAGATTACGAGTTTAGCAACCGGAGTGTTAGAATATTGGGGTGGCCGTTAAGAGGATACGTATATACATTATTATTATTATTTTTCTCATCCTCATCTCTGCACATCTTGGGTAGCCATCCCTAGCCTTTTCACTTGTTCATTAACGGTTACGGCCATTGATGGTGCTTAGTCATCCGAACCTCTTTTTTTTAAAACTCAATCTTAACCACATCACTTGTGTCTCTTCCAACCCAATTTCATTTCTTCGTCTCGAAGTATTTCAAGTCATGATTTGGAGCGTTATCCATCTCTGTTTCCTGCTCATTAGTTGAAAAGAATTCCGAGGACGGAATTTTTCTTAAGGTGGGTAGAATGTAACGGCCGGTATTTTTAGACGTATTTTTAGATCGTGCGTACCAGTATTTTTTTCAGTCGTTCGGATAATCTTTTCGTCCGTACTTTTGTTGTTACGCGTCGACGCGTATACATATCTGTATTTCGTTTTTTACCGTATCCTAATTAATTAACTACTTAGTTTAACAAATCCCTTTAACTTAATTATCTCGCTAATCACAATTTCCTAATCACTTTCATTATTTACTAATTACTTTACTTATTTTTAATTAGGTTACTAATTACCTTATTTTAATTACTTTAATTCAACTATTTTGCCATTCACATTAATTTTACTAAATCACTTTGATCCTTTGACCTAATATCTTAAACTCATCATTCACGTTTTTGTTTTAAAAAGTTAAAGGAAGAAAGGCATTTCGTAGCCTGATTCCTTCCCCTTTGTTTGGTCAACAAAACATATTAACACCCGTCTTTGATCAAAACACAAACCAAACAAGCCTCTTCATTAGTCATAAGATGCAATAAAGTTGAAAGCAAATCTAATTACATCTTTGACAAAATGGGAACCGTGTCCCCTACTAATCTCCTTAAGAACATCAATGTATTCCTTCCCTGCTCATCTTCATAACCCACCATCGTCTTCTCAACCTGTAAACACATTCTACAACTCTGCAAACCCATTTCCATCAATCAAGCAAAACACCGTCAGAACCCAAATCCTCAAACCAGAATCAACAACAAATCAAACCCAAATTCGAAATCAACTCCACACTTATTTTTGAAGATCAGAAATCAAGAGGCAAAAAAATTTTTCGGATCTGAAACAAACTCAGATCTAGAAATCAAAACAAAACTCCAGATCTAAAAATATTTTCAGATCAAAAACAATCAAACCCTCATCTTCTTCCTCTTCTCCTTCCTCCTCCTCTTCCCATGGCCGCATCACCCACCGCCTCCACGCCCTCACCCTCAACGTGCGTGCGTGCCCAGAAGCCACCAGCATGCCGCCACCCTTGCATCGCCGGACAGCCGTTGAAAAACGCCCAGAGCGCCGCCCGCCGACGCCTGGAGCCACCACGCGCGTGTAAGCCCGTCGCCGTCCGCCAGGAGCTACCGGGGAGAGCCGCCAGTCACCGTATGTGAGTATCCATCTCCCCCTTGCGTTCCTCCTACCTGCAAGCTTTGAAACAATGAAAAAAAAGAAAGAAGCAAAGAAAGACATGAGAAAGAGAGAAGGACAGAGACAACAAGTAGAGAGGGGTGGTTTAGTGAGGAGTCAGCCTAGCCTATAGAATAAGAGATAATAAGGAAGTTGACAGCAAGAGTTAATGAAAGAAAATAAGAAAAGAACGTTGACAGCCTTTAATTAAGAATAAGAGGAGAGAGAGAGAGAGAGAGAGAGAGAGAGAGAGAGAGAGAATGGAGGGGGGTTTTGTATTAAAATAATGTGGGAGTAAGTATAAGTGGGTGGGGGTATTAATTGGGATGTTAAACATACCATTAGCTTAAGTCAAGATTAGTATTAATATGTTGTTAGTAATAAGTTTATATGTTAATTTGTTAGTATCAATTAATTTCAGAATGTTAGTAGTTATGTTAGGATAATAAAATTTGAATAAAATGAGGCGTATCAAATAATTATAACACAATATAGACATCACCCTAGCCAGAGAACCTAATAAAATTAGACGAACACAGTTTAGGGATTAACTCGATAGTTTGATTATCTCGAAATAAATCTAATTCAGTAATTTGTTTAACCAAAACAGAGAACCGGAAGTACCAACACGTAATACCCGTCGAGACAAACCCACGACAACCGATACCACCGGAAACATGCAAGTGATACTTGCCAGTGTTTGTTTAGGCCATATTTTTGGCCAATTTGTATAGTGGCGTAAAAGAGACTAGGCGATGAAATGATAGTCGCCTAGACGCCCTTACTAGATCTAGCTTGACAACGAAGCTAGATCTGACACCATTATTATGCTATCTTTTCATGATGCATGTCACGTTTACTTTCAAATAACTGTACGCACTCTTAATTGCTTATTTCCATGTTCATGTATCTTGCCATGTCATTTCATGCATCTTTATCATGAATGTGTAGCACACGCTACTTTAAAATGTAAGCTGCGGCGAGTAGGATCTTGACTCCTACATATTGATTGAGGCTAGGTGCACCCGTATGCCAAATGAAAAACACTTCCTGGCTCGTGATTCAGAAGCGAGCACAATGTAGCTAGGAAACCAACGCTCGATACACGTGGAGGGGTAGGGTTAAGCGACCACTCAACATAGAAGTGTGCCCATATAGCCACTTCAGCTGTAAGGCGTAAAATTTGTGCACAATGTGAAAAGTTAATGATTCGTGAATCGTGAAATAGTGAATTGTAGCTTTCTGCTACGCCGTGCTTGATTGTTATCATCTTGTTCATTTAATTGTTTCCCTCTTTTAATGTCATGCCATATCATCATGTTAGAACTGCTAGTTGCATTATTTTATTTGTATACTTGCACAAAAGTCCTCCGCTTTCATTGGGAGACTTTTGCTGACATGTGCCCTTTTCACTTTGGGTGTCACATGTCAGGTTTAGAGACAGAGTCAATTACAGGGGACGAGCAGTACGCGGACGTAGAGTTTGAGGTTCCTACAGGGACTGAGTATGAGGACATTGGTGACCAGTCCTAGACTCGTTTGGAGTCTCTCCTTAGTTGTTACTTTTCCTTACTTGCTGTTAGGTTTCGGTGCGTAGCACCTATCTCTTTCAGTTTTGTTTCGGCCATGCTTTATGCCTATTGTTCAGACTTGTACTTTTGTGACTATTATGTGATGTTGGAATAATTATTGGATGTTTTGTTGGTGGATGTTTTTTATCTGCTTCATTATTATTGTTGTTGTTTCGTCGCAATCAAGGATCTGCTACAATTTGAAATTTTTACATACGCTTATCAGACTGCAGCTTCACAGCTCCACGTCTGAGCGGACCTCCTCATGTCTCGCCTTCCATACTTGGGAAGCAGGGTGTGACAGTTAGTGTATTCAATTGGGACTCGTGACCATGCCCGGCTCGTGTCTTGATGGGATCCACCGACGAACTATATTACTAATTGACGGCTACCGCTATTGTGTAAATGAGAGCCATCAAAATACATCGAAGCTCTAACCCACGAGAGTGGCGTGAGCTGAGATCATTTTGTCCACGAGAGTGGCATGAGTATTGTCGATTCTTAATGTATGTGTCGTTTGCACTTGACGCGAGAGCGGGGTTAATGCTATACGTTAGATTCATGGTGCTTGGAACTATGAATTCCATATCTTGGATGCGACAATCCCTATAAAACCAATGCAACGTAAGAGTCTTAACCAAACATCGACATCTGACGATCCTAGTGGTGAGTCCTAAAGCCATAATCTTTATTACTTGTTCACAATCCTAAAAAACAATCTCTCGAAACCCACTGCTACCTAAATTCTGAGATTTGAAAATAGCCCAAGACAATAACATCTCTACCTTCCCTGTTGGATCGATATCTTTTATACTATTACTTGACACAGTACGCTTGCGTAAAGTGCTGAGAATTTGCATTTGGGATACGTCTATCACTTGGCATTCTTGCCATTGCTAGGTGGCTTCTAGGTGTTAGTTTCGGGAGCATCAAGTTTTTGGCGCCGTTGCCGGGGAAGGTAACAGTGTTACTTGGATTATTTTTCTATTGACGAATTTGTTAGGAAATCTTATCATCTCTTATCTTTCCATATTTTTCATTCTTTTATTACTTTGCTACTGACGCTATTTTTTAAGTTCTTGTTGTGCATGAACACTCGCCTTGGTGGCTTTGACAAAGAATTATTATTTGAACCCGAGATCGAAAAGGCCACAAGAAGGATCAGAGCAGAGAAAAGGAGTCAGACTACTATAGATCTAATGGCAGAGGGTAATGCTTCTCCTCCGCGCAAAGGGTCCATCATGGGCTATATAAAGCCAAACTTTACCGGTGCTTCTTCCATCTTGAGGCCGCAGCTGGCGACAGGAAGTTTTGAGCTGAAGACTGTGTTGATAAATCTCATGCAGTAGGACCCCTTTCACAGGTATCCTCATGAAAACCCAACCCACCATATAGACACATTCTTGGCGAAGTGCGACACATTCCATGCTAAAGACGTGAGTGAAGTGCTATCAAGCTCAGGCTATTCCCACTCACTCTGAGGGACAAGGCTTCTTATTGGTTGCAAGCGCATCCTTCTAATACCTTCACGGCTTGGGAGCAGTTGGCTGCCGCCTTTGTGAACAAGTTCTATCCACCGTCCAAAACGGTGAGGATTCAAGGAGTGATATCAAATGTTAAGCAACTTTCTTAGGAGTCATTGTATGAGGCTTGGGAGAGATTTAAAGACATGCAGCATTAATGCCAGCACCATGGAGTCATGGAGTGGTATCTTGTTCAGAGCTTCTATAATAGGCTCCAACCAAGCACAAAGATAATTATAGACACCTCTGCTCAAGGAGTTCTCTTGTATAAGCCATCCGATGAAGCTTTATCTTTGCTGGAACAAATGGCCGCAAAAACTCAGCAATGGGGCGACGAATGCTCATCAACTAAAGGCCCCAAGGTAAAAATTGCTACCCATCTTGATAGTCATATTGAAACTCTTTGCAAACAGGTAGTAAGGATTGAACAGAGGTTGGACGCTATTCTAATCACTGCTAGAGCTCCAGCTTATCCCACATATGAAGGCTATACGGAGTAAGGCTATGCTCCTAATGAAGGACCCTATGATGGAGCAGACATGCAAGCTGAGCAGGTACACTTTGTAGCTGGAGAGGGGAGGAATCATTGGCAATATTCGGCGGCGAGAAATCATCCCGGATTTTCTTATAGTAACACGAATAGATGATTGCAACCTCCTTAGCAGTAGAAACCTCCACCACCTCCTCAGTAATAAGGGGTGCCTCTACAACAGTATGGGTTTAGGCCATCTGGGTCTTACAAACCATCGGGGTACAATTACCGTCAACAACAACAATATGCACCGGTAGATCCAAAACCCAATCTCGAGGCAACATTGGACACTTTCATGAGTGGGCAATCCAAGATAAATGCAGAGAATTCCGCTCGTTTCAAAGCTATCAACGATTCCATCGATGAGCTTAAAGGCCAAATGTCCCAATTTATGAAGATGCAAGGGAGATTGCCTTCTCAGCCGGAGCCCAATCATAGGGCCTGTAAATGCACTGGTCGCAGTTACCACGAGAGAAGGAAAGACTACCGACACTGTCATGGTGTCGGTTTCT
Source organism: Scilla litardierei (assembly GCA_030789695.1). Classification (NCBI taxonomy): domain Eukaryota; kingdom Viridiplantae; phylum Streptophyta; class Magnoliopsida; order Asparagales; family Asparagaceae; genus Scilla; species Scilla litardierei. The sequence goes on from CM061136.1 coordinate 159,964,097, forward strand.
AGTAATGTGAGCCGAAAGTTGTCTACTCAAGCTCAATATGAAGATGCTACTACCACTGAAAAGGACAAGGAAAAGGCTACAGAGGAGCCCTATGCTATTGAAGAGAGGGAGGCTTCGCCTTCTACCTCACCTACTACCATTACGGCACCAGATGCAACTACTACTTCCAACAAATCTATTCCAAAGGATACCGCCAGAGACAAGGCAAGTCGAACTCCACCTCCATATCCCCAGAGGTTGGCACTAGCAAAGATGGAGAAGAAATACGCCAAGTTCTCCGAGCCCCTCAATGGTATCCAACTGAACATCCCCTTTATATATGCTATCACAGAAATCCCCGCATACGCTAAGTTCTTAAAGGATCTCATTACGTGGAAGTGTAAACAAGAAGAGGTGAAGCTTTTGGATAATTGCACCTCAGTTATTAAGAACCACCTACCGAAGAAGTTGCCAGATCCCGGGAGTTTCACGGTGCTGTGCTCCGTTGGCGGCACCCATATTAGTAGAGCATTGATCGACTTGGGAGCGAGCATTAGTTTGATGTCGCTCTCTATCTTTAAGAGGCTAAATACTAGGACGGAACTTGAGCCTACCGATATGAGTATTCAATTGGCGGATCACTCTATTACTTATCCGGTATGCATCACATGTGACATCATACTGCAAATACCGCCTGGCTATGCATGCCAGTAGATTTTGTGATTATGGACATGCCAGAGAAAGGTAGTTCATAGATCATTTTGGGTCGTCCATTCATAGCGACGCCCGGAGTCTTGATCGATGTCCGTGAGGGGAGGTTATCTCTGAACGTGTGAAATATTGATGTCCAATTCCGCTTGCAAAAACCTATGAGGGAACACCCGTTGTCGGAAGATGCTAATTACCTTGATCTCTTGGAGGACGAAGCTACTCATGAACATACCATGGAGGAGGTTTCCAAAGATCCAATAAAGATAAGCTTGGACGATGACGGCGACGTCGTATACAACAAGGCGGTGGCCGCCTATCTACGAGTTCTTGATGAAGAACCTCCGGACATACACTTGCACCACCAAGAACCGGAGGCTACTATCTTCTTGTCCACTGAGGGTCGACATGGAGAGACATGCCAAATACCACTGTACGGGATCATTGGGAAGCACGACGAGCATATTTCACATGCGCCCAACATCATTCGTTGAAAATCTTGAGGGAGTCAAGCTTACGACTTAAAACAAGCGCTTATCAGGAGGCAACCCGGTTTTCTTTCCCTTAGTTTTTGTTTTTCTTTTCTTATTCAAAAACAAAATAAGTACGTTTTTAATTCTATCAAAATACAAAAACATAAAAATTTGATGAGTTCTTCCTGCTACAGATTGAACAATGGGGAGAGCACGCGTAACGATGAAATGAAGGAGAAAAACCAATGGAAGAGCACCTTAGAGCAATACAAGCTTGGGGGAAGAGTTCCAGGTGACTCGGCTGAGTAGCTACCCTACTCGGTCGAGCTGTAGAGAATTGGAGAAAGGAGGCAAAACACGCTCTAGAAATCAAACTCGACTCGATCGAGTAGCACCCTACTCGGTCGAGCGACAGTAAGAGCTATAGAAAGCTAGAGGAACATGCAAAAAGTGGCTCTGGGAATTAATTGTGACTCGACCGAGTAGCACCCTACTCGGTCGAGCTACAGGCAGAGCCCAAGAACGTCGAAAAATAGCACTCTGTTTCTAATTCGACTCGACCGAGTAGCTACCCTACTCAGTCGAGCTGCAGTGAGAGTCCCAAAAGTGCTAAAAAGGGCGCTCTAGAAAGCTTAATGGACTCGACCGAGTAGCTACCCTACTCGGCCGAGCAGCATGGAGAGCAAAAGAGAGCTGAAAATAATACGATGTTTCAATTCAGCTCGACTGAGCTGAGTAAGCAGCTCGGTCGAGTACTAGGACATAATTTATGAGCTTAAATTCTCATTTTTTATCTCTTATTACTCGACCGAGCAGCTATCACTGCTCGGCCTCCGAGCAGCTATCACTGCTCGGGCCCGAGCAGCAACTTATTCAGTTGGGACCCACAAGTCAAACCGAGCTCGAGTCGACTTATATTAATTCGAAACCTACTCTGTCAAAATCCTAATCCTAATCGAAATCAACTCCCCCCAAATCCCGAGTCCATCTAAACCCTATCCCTACTCGACCGATGCCGCCGACGCCGCCGCGCTCTGCTCGAGTACCACCCGTCGCCGACGCCCGGTCCGCCCCCCCTCTCTTCCTCTCTCCTCCCATCTCTCTCTCTCTCTCTCTCTCTCTCTCTCTCTCTCTCTCTCTCTCTCTCCCCCTCCCTCCATCCCTCCCTCCCTCCCTCCCTCCCTCTCTCTCCCCCCACCTCTCTCTATCTCTCATTCCCCCCTGATGCCCTAGCTTCGACGATCCGTCGGAGCAGCGCCACCGGCGCTGCCCAGCGTCGGCGACGCATCAGCCACCCCCTCATCCATTCTATCTCTCTCTCACCCTCCCTACTCTCTCTCTCTCTCTCTCTCTCTCTCTCTCTCTCTCTCTCTCTCTCACACTCAATCCCCCGCCCCTTGCTCCGGTGACTCGCCGAAGCTATGCGCACACCGCCCGAGCAGCCCCCCACTACCCCCTTCTTCATTCCACCCATCTCCCCCAAATCCGAATCATCCCCAACCCTAATTCTTTCAATATTAAACACCAAACCCGATTGATTTTCTTAATTGACTTCTAAAATCATTTTATTATCTGATTGCAAGTACACTTGGAGCTTCTTCGTGGATTTGAGGAGCTGGGTTTGGATCAGCTTGGGGGATAGATTGGATTCGAGGCTTCGTACGTGCGCATTCCACTTTCTCTTTTGCAGCGACGCTCAGTGTTGGTATACTCTTTCCACACTCATTATTTTTATTACCATTTCATCGTCGTTTGCCACTTCCGCACGATGCCTCCTCGCCTTAGGCTGAGGAAGCCTCAGCCGACGAAGAGGAAGCCCACCACTAGTCCCTCCTCTTCTCGGCCAGCATGGTGCCCACGTCGTTCACCTTCACCCACACCCGAGCCGTACTTGGATGATTCACTGTCCTCATCCGACTCATCACGATCCACTACACCTGTGCCTCTAGCCATAGAGACCCCACACTGCCACTCCGACCATCCCCACTTCAGCTCCTACATCTCGTCCAATTCCTCCACCTGCCATCCTGAGGACGTATGATATCGTCTTCAGGGACGACGCTCACCGCGAGCATTTCGGAGCCATGTCCCACCTCACCATCGTCCCCACCCACTTCACTCACACCCCACCCTCCAGTGCCTTGGACTCCTACAGGGTGTCCACATGCTTTACCAGGTCATCATTTTTGACCACCTCCTCGCCATCCACGCCCGCATATACACACACCTCACCCTTGAGGCATTGAGCTCTATTGTCGTCACCCCAGTGGGTGATGGAATTAGCTTCTGACTTCTTGACCATGACGTAGTGGTCACGCACGCCATGATCCGTGCCACTTCCACTTTCCCGCCATCCTGATCGCACCTTCGTCTTCTCCCCAGACTTCGAGCCCACCACATTCGATGCCAAGCAGTTTTGGCATCGCATCACTGGTCTGTGAGGATATCGCCCTAGTAGGGCGAAATCCTCTTGTATCATCCACCCCTGTCTCCGCTATGCCCAGCGCCACCTCACCACCACACTCTTTTCCAGGTCAGACGTCGGGACACTCTCCCTGCCCGAACTGTTCCATCATATGGAGATGACTCGACTTCTGAGCTTCCACCCCGATGGTACCCTCCAGCCCTTCCTACTCTCCGACGCATCGCACTGGCTGTGTCATCGCCTCCTCCAGACTGCCCACGCCGCCACCGATATCTACTGCGGTGGATTTTTCACCATTTTTGCCCAGATGCTCGGCATTGCCCTTCCTGCACGTCTAGTGATTCCCACCGGGCCTACACGCCTGACGTTGGATGTGCTTACACACATGTCCATTATCAGGCCGCATGAGTGAACACCACTGGATTTACCTTCTAGGCACCCATCGCGAGTAGTACCTCTACCTACCCACCTTGACCTCACCCATGTCGCCCCAGTCATGCTTGACTGGCTCACTCCCCGTATTTTTCATATCCCCCCATCCACATCCTCGAGCCACCCAGAGCACCAGTCGCCGACGACAGCGACAACTGGATGCTCAGTTCTGATGAGGACGAGCCTGACATGTCTGCCCTCGTGGCAGCCCAGCCAGCCCATCCTGCACATCCACCCCCACCTAGGAGCACTTATGTTCCCACTTCTGTCAGTGCTCCCACCACCCCCACCCCCCGTAGAGACCTCGGGGATTGTCCACACCTTTACCCCGGAGGTCACTACCTCTGTCTCTGCCACGCCCGGACTTGAGGGCACTGTTGACTCTGCTACTCCTGATTTCACTTCTTCCACCCGTTCGGAGCCAGCCAGTTCTTTTGCTCCTGAGCCTACTGATTCACCTATTTTGGAGCCTGTTACGGCCAGCACACTTCCCGAACCAGTGGACCTGCTCACTTTCCTTCATACCACTCTAGGGTCCACAGTTTCTCTATCTGGCACCACTTCTGCATCAGAATCAGCAGTTTTCTCTGAGAGCATCGTGGTGTCTGTCACCAATTCGATTGCCACGATTTCTCCCATTTTTGATGTTGCTGCTACTCTGTCTGTGCACCGGATCTCGGATCCATTCCACTCACATCTTCTTCAGCCGAGATCCCCGCTAGACCCCCTCCCTTGACTTTCAGTTCAGACCCCGGGTATCACTTTCCCGTGGGCAACATACGAGGGCGGTTTCTAGCAGTTCACGACCACCTCTTACCTCCCGCACCACGGAGACACGTCTTTCTCCGATGGAGACTGATGTTGTGACCCTGAGGCATGCCTTTGACACCCTCGTGACCTTGCTCTCCTCTTTTCAACAATTCGTGGAGCGGGACCTCACCATTCTCGACATTCTTAGGCATCAGCGTGCACCCACTGTCATACTTGCACCGACCCCTCCTCCCAGGCCAGACCCCGTCCCTTCTGTCACTCATGCACCGCTCTCTGTGTCCCACTCTTAGATTTCTGCAATGCATGTCACTTCTTCAGTTGAGTTGGTTGCACCGCAGTTGGAGATTTCTGTTGTCGACACACACGTTCTCACACCTGTCGATACTCCAGCTATTACACTATCTTCTGAGCCTGTTGTTTCTTCTGATGCCTTACCGACCAACACACCATGTCGAGCCTTCACCCTCTGTGCCCGATGTTCATATCTCTGGTCCCCAGGAGTCGGACCCATCATCATCCACTCAGGGCGATGCCGCTGCTTGATCCTTACACTATTTTTGCTCCAGTCACCCCTTATTCATTTTTGTGCCCACCTGTCTCTTCGGGGCCCTGTCCTTGCATAGCTTTGGGGATGACCTTTTTGCACCGCCTATATATATTCCATCAGTTTGCATTTGCATATATTGCACCGCCTATATATATTCCATCATTTTGCATTTGCATATATTCCACCTGCATCATGTCATTACTTGCGTCATATGCCTGCCTGTTCACATTTTTGCATCTTAGGCATTAGGTCATGCACTTCTTCTTTTATTTGCATAGTTTCGCTTTTCTGTTTCCACCTGCCCACCCCTAGCCTCATTTCCCTTCTTGCCAGCGTGTTCTCAGCAGTGAGGACAATGCTGTGTTTAGATTGAGGGATGAGCGCTATCGCTTTTATTTTCATTTTTTCCATTTTCTTCCATTTTACACCTTTTTATTTTTATTTTTCACCACTTTTTCACAGTTTCATTTTTTAGCATCATATTTTCCATGTTTGGTATGCTTGCATGCTTGCTTTTATTTTATTTTTTCTGCCTTTCTTTTCCCCTTTTGCTAGATATATTTCCAATGATGATATCTCTCTTGGCTTTAGTAGCTATCACGATGCTTATTACGTTTGCCATGCTACTTAGAGTATTTCAGTGTCTTACTATTCATATGCTTGCATGTATGTTCTGTTGACGATCTCTCTATATGAATGCATGAAATGAGTTGAAACTGAATGTATGCAGTAGTATTTAGTATGCCTATGTTGGATATGCACCAAGATTCACACATCTTTAGAATATTTGAAGCATCTGCCTTGTTATCTTTTTCACTTCTTATTGCATGCCTGCTGTTATTGTGTGCCTTACCGCATGACTTCATTATTCGTTGAAATGAATGAAAATATCCATGCTTGCTTATGAGTTTAGTTGGAGTATTATATTATTGAACCATTGTGCACATCTTATGAGTGAGCCGAGTGATATGTTATTTCTTTCTCCACATATCTTATTATTCTCTACATGTCACTTGGGTTCACCCCCTTTGCAGCTACTTATACCGCATCCACTTCCCAAAAACCCAAAATAAAAGTTAGCTTCAAAAACCCCCAAAAAGCCAAAAAGGCGCCAAAAATATATGTATATCCTATTGCTCCTAAAAAAAAGAAGAAAAAGAGAGAGTTCAAAAGGAAAAAAGAAAGATATTTCATATATCTTATTATTTGAAGCTACACAAATACTTGGGAAAAAGCCACAAAAATTCTTTTATTAATCATTAGATGCGATGCCTCAAGCTAAGCTTGGGGGGGTGGGTGAATCCATTTGATTATACGAGTGAGTACGCCATTAGAGTGGAGTTGTGCACATTTGGGGATATTTGATAATGCTCAGACTTTGCGAAATATATTAGCTATGGAGATTTTTCATGATTTGAGATGAATATGTGAATGCCATGATCCTTATTCTATTCTCTATTGCATGCTTGGTATGATTCTTATATGCTTCGTTTATTTCTATTGATTGAAAATTGTGTCGCCAACATATTTATACTACACTTTATGAATTGCATGATGTGGATGTGAATTGATTGCATGATTTTAGAGAATCACTTCCTTTGTTTTTAAATGCTTGCAAGTGATATGTTTAGCTAAGATATGAAATTCTTATTAGCATGTGATCCATCTTCGAAGCATTGTGATATGTCTCTATGGCTTGAGATCTGACCGAATACTCTACCACTCCCCTCCATCTTCCATTTTTTCTGTTTTTTATTGCCCGGCGAGCCTCGTATTTGTCTTCCTCGAGGACGAGTAAGAGGTAAGCTTGGGGGATTTTGATGTGTCCATATTTTACATGTTTTTAATCGCATCATTTCATGTCATATTCGCCTCCAACCTCTATATTTTCGTATATTATCGCGCTTCTAACGCCATATTTGAGTTTTGTATAGCCTTTTGGATTTTTCAGGAGTTTTGGAGCGAAATGGAGCTATTTTGGGACATGAACACATCCGACACGTCCGAGACATCATTGTCAAGGCTCCATGAGAGTTTGCCAAAGGAATGGAAGAAGATTGGAGGAGAGGAGGAAAAGGGAACGAGAGATGGCAAGGTTCAGTTCAGTTTCACAGGTAACTCGGCCGAGTAGCATCAGCTACTCGGCCGAGCTGACACGCAGAAATCACACAGGAAACAGCCTTACCCTACTCGACCGAACAGACATCCGACTCGACCCGAGTCGCACCAAACAGATGAAGATTTTGAGCTTTTCTCCAAGGCACCCCAGCTCGAGCCGAGCAGCAAAGCAACTCGATCGAGCAGCTCACCTACTCGACCCCGAGTCGTCAAGAAACAGAGCAGCGTTTTGGAGCAAGTATTGATCTACTGTAGCTCAACCGAGTAGGGGGCTACTCGACCGAGTAGCCCGTACCAACCAGACGCAGAAGTAGCAGCAAGCGGAGCCTGAAGCTGACTCAACCGAGCAGGCTCTGCTACTCAGTCGAGTAGCACGACGCGACCAGCCTAGTTGGGGGACCCAAGTGCCCAGATTTTCTGAGATTTTTTGGGATTTCCACCATATGTATTTAAACACGTTTTTAGCTCTATTTTCAGAGAGCAACTTTGGGAGAAACTTTTAGTTTAGTTTTAATTAGGTTTTTGAGAGTTTGTACCGTCGCTATTTTTGTGAAGCAAAGCTTGGATTTTTATTTCTATTTTGCGCAAGGAATCTTATTTTCTTAATTCTCTTTGGCTTGTTATTGCTCCACAACGCGTTGGTAAACAACTTTCTAAACTTTCTATTGATTTTGATGTTTTCTATTGCCATGATGAAGTCCATTGCATCTATTGAATCTTTTGTTGTTATTTCTATGATTCGTGAGTAGTTCTATCTAGGGCTACTGGATTAGCCCATGGATTTTAGGATTTAGATGCAAAGTTAGGATTTTTAGGTTGCGTTGGTATAAAAGTGACGTGTTTTGGTTGATCTTGCAAAGTTTGTAGGAGAACTCGTATTGAGATCGTGCCCACGGTCGGGGGAATCGATTGGCTTAAGGAGTATCATATAGGCTTAATTAGGGAGTTAGTGGATTCAACTGGGACTTGTGACCATGCCTGGCTCGTGTCTTGATGGGATCCACCGACGAACTATATTACTAATTGACGGCTACCACCATTGCGTAAATGAGAGCCATCAAAATACAGCGATTCTCTAACCCACGAGAGTGGCTTGAGCTGAGATCATTCTGTCTACGATAGTGGCATGAATATTGTCGATTCTTAATGCACGTGTCGTGTACGCTTGTCGCGAGAGTGGGTTTAATGTGACACGTTAGCTTCATGGTGCTTAGAACTATGAATTCCACTTCTTGGATGCGACAATCCCTATAAACCCAATGCAACGTAAGAGTCTTAACCAAGCATCAACATCTGACGATCTTAGTGGTGAGTCCTAAAGCCATGTCTTTATTAATTGTTAACAATCCTAAACAAGCAATCTCTCGCAACCCACTGCTATCTAAATTCTAAGATTTGAAATAGCCCAAGACAATAACATCTCTACCTACCCTATGTGATCGATATCTTTTATACTATTACTTGACACCGTACGCTTGTGTAAAGTGCCAGGAATTCGCATTTGGGATACGTCTAGCACTTGGCGTTCCTGTCATTGCTAAGTGGCTTCTAGGTGTTGGTTTCGGGAGCATCACGTGTAACGACCCGCTCTCCAGGATACCTGGGAAGTACGAATTCGTCCCTGATATTCACAGATCAACGAGTGAGTATTAATCATTAGATGCGATGCCTCAAGCTAAGATTGGGGGGTGGGTGAATCCATTTGATTATACGAGTGAGTACGCCATTAGAGTGGAGTTGTGCACATTTGGGGATATTTGATAATGCTCAGACTTTACGAAATATATTAGCTATGGAGATTTTTTCATGGTTTGAGATGAATATATGAATGCCATTATCCTTATTCTATTCTCTATTGCATGCTTGGTATGATTCTTATATGCTTCGTTTATTTCTATTGATTGAAAATTGTGTCGCCAACATATTTATACTACACTTTATGAATTGCATGATGTGGATGTGAATAGATTGCATGATTTTAGAGAATCCCTTCCTTTGTTTTTAAATACTTGCAAGTGATATGTTTAGCTAAGATATGAAATTCTTATTAGCATGTGATCCATCTTCGAAGCATTGTGATATGTCGCTATGGCTTGATATCTGACCGAATACTCTAGCACTCCCCTCCATCTTCCATTTTTTCTGTTTTTTATCGCCCGGCGAGCCTCGTATTTGTCTTCCTCGAGGACGAGTAAGAGGTAAGCTTGGGGGATTTTGATGTGTCCATATTTTACATGTTTTTATCGCATCATTTCATGTCATATTCGCCTTCAACCTCTATATTTTCGTATATTATCGCGCTTCTAACGCCATATTTGAGTTTTGTATAGCTTTTTGGATTTTTCAGGAGTTTTGGAGCGAAATGGAGCTATTTTGGGACATGAACACATCCGACACGTCCGAGACGTCATTGTCAAGGCTCCATGAGAGTTTGCCAAGGAATGGAAGAAGATTGGAGGAGAGGAGGAAAAGGGAACGAGAGATGGCAAAGTTCAGTTCAGTTTCCCAGGTAACTCGGCCGAGTAGCATCAGCTACTCGGCCGAGCTGACACGCAGAAATCACACAGGAAACAGCCTTACCCTACTCGACCGAGCAGACATCCGACTCGACCCGAGTCGCACCAAACAGATGAAGATTTTGAGCTTTTCTCCAAGGCACCCCAGCTCGACCGAGCAGCAAAGCAACTCGACCGAGCAGCTCACCTACTTGACCCGAGTTGTCAAGAAACAGAGCAGTATTTTGGAGCAAGTATTGATCTATTGTAGCTCAACCGAGTAGGGGGCTACTCGACCGAGTAGCCCGTACCAACCAGACGCAGAAGTAGCAGCAAGCGGAGCCTGAAGCTGACTCAACCGAGCAGGCTCCGCTACTCAGTCGAGTAGCACGACGCGACCAGCCTAGTTGGGGGGCCCAAGTGCCCAGATTTTCTGAGATTTTTTGGGATTTCCACCATATGTATTTAAACACGTTTTTAGCTCTATTTTCAGAGAGCAACTTTGGGAGAAACTTTTAGTTTAGTTTTAATTAGGTTTTTGAGAGTTTGTATCATCGCTATTTTTGTGAAGCAAAGCTTGGATTTTTATTTCTATTTTGCACAAGGAATCTTATTTTCTTAATTCTCTTTGGCTTGTTATTGCTCCACAACGCGTTGGTAACAACTTTCTAAACTTTCTATTGATTTTGATGTTTTCTATTGCCATGATGAAGTCCATTGCATCTATTGAATCTTTTGTTGTTATTTCTATGATTCGTGAGTAGTTCTATCTAGGGCTACTGGATTAGCCCATGGATTTTAGGATTTAGATGCAAAGTTAGGATTTTTAGGTTGCGTTGGTATAAAAGTGACGTGTTTTGGTTGATCTTGCAAAGTTTGTAGGAGAACTCGTATTGAGATCGTGCCCACGGTCGGGGGAATCGATTGGCTTAAGGAGTATCATATAGGCTTAATTAGGGAGTTAGTGGATTCAACTGGGACTTGTGACCATGCCTGGCTCGTGTCTTGATGGGATCCACCGACGAACTATATTACTAATTGACGGCTACCACCATTGCGTAAATGAGAGCCATCAAAATACAGCGATTCTCTAACCCACGAGAGTGGCTTGAGCTGAGATCATTCTGTCTACGATAGTGGCATGAATATTGTCGATTCTTAATGCACGTGTCGTGTACGCTTGTCGCGAGAGTGGGTTTAATGTGACACGTTAGCTTCATGGTGCTTAGAACTATGAATTCCACTTCTTGGATGCGACAATCCCTATAAACCCAATGCAACGTAAGAGTCTTAACCAAGCATCAACATCTGACGATCTTAGTGGTGAGTCCTAAAGCCATGTCTTTATTAATTGTTAACAATCCTAAACAAGCAATCTCTCGCAACCCACTGCTATCTAAATTCTAAGATTTGAAAATAGCCCAAGACAATAACATCTCTACCTACCCTATGTGATCGATATCTTTTATACTATTACTTGACACCGTACGCTTGTGTAAAGTGCCAGGAATTCGCATTTGGGATACGTCTAGCACTTGGCGTTCCTGTCATTGCTAAGTGGCTTCTAGGTGTTGGTTTCGGGAGCATCACGTGTAACGACCCGCTCTCCAGGATACCTGGGAAGTACGAATTCGTCCCTGATATTCACAGATCAACGAGTGAGTATTAATCATTAGATGCGATGCCTCAAGCTAAGATTGGGGGGTGGGTGAATCCATTTGATTATACGAGTGAGTACGCCATTAGAGTGGAGTTGTGCACATTTGGGGATATTTGATAATGCTCAGACTTTACGAAATATATTAGCTATGGAGATTTTTCATGGTTTGAGATGAATATATGAATGCCATTATCCTTATTCTATTCTCTATTGCATGCTTGGTATGATTCTTATATGCTTCGTTTATTTCTATTGATTGAAAATTGTGTCGCCAACATATTTATACTACACTTTATGAATTGCATGATGTGGATGTGAATAGATTGCATGATTTTAGAGAATCCCTTCCTTTGTTTTTAAATACTTGCAAGTGATATGTTTAGCTAAGATATGAAATTCTTATTAGCATGTGATCCATCTTCGAAGCATTGTGATATGTCGCTATGGCTTGATATCTGACCGAATACTCTAGCACTCCCCCTCCATCTTCCATTTTTTCTGTTTTTTATCGCCCGGCGAGCCTCGTATTCGTCTTCCTCGAGGACGAGTAAGAGGTAAGCTTGGGGGATTTTGATGTGTCCATATTTTACATGTTTTTATCGCATCATTTCATGTCATATTCGCCTTTAACCTCTATATTTTCGTATATTATCGCGCTTCTAACGCCATATTTGAGTTTTGTATAGCTTTTTGGATTTTTCAGGAGTTTTGGAGCGAAATGGAGCTATTTTGGGACATGAACACATCCGACACGTCCGAGACGTCATTGTCATGGCTCCATGAGAGTTTACCAAGGAATGGAAGAAGATTGGAGGCGAGGAGGAAAAGGGAACGAGAGATGGCAAAGTTCAGTTCAGTTTCCCAGGTAACTCGGCCGAGTAGCATCAGCTACTCGGCCGAGTAGCATCAGCTACTCGGCCGAGCTGACACGCAGAAATCACACAGGAAACAGCCTTACCCTACTCGACCGAGCAGACATCCGACTCGACCCGAGTCGCACCAAACAGATGAAGATTTTGAGCTTTCCTCCAAGGCACCCCAGCTCGACTGAGCAGCAAAGCAACTCGACCGAGCAGCTCACCTACTCGACCCGAGTCGTCAAGAAACAGAGCAGCGTTTTGGAGCAAGTATTGATCCATTGTAGCTCGACCGAGTAGGGGGCTACTCGATCGAGTAGCCCGTACCAACCAGACGCAGAAGTAGCAGCAAGCGGAGCCTGAAGCTGACTCAACCGAGCAGGCTCCGCTACTCAGTCGAGTAGCACGACGCGACCAGCCTAGTTGGGGGGCCCAAGTGCCTAGATTTTATGAGATTTTTTGGGATTTCCACCATATGTATTTAAACACATTTTTAGCTCTATTTTCAGAGAGCAACTTTGGGAGAAACTTTTAGTTTAGTTTTAATTAGGTTTTTGAGAGTTTGTACCGTCGCTATTTTTGTAAAGCAAATCTTGGATTTTTATTTCTATTTTGCGCTCCACAACGCGTTGGTAACAACTTTCTATTGATTTTGATGTTTTCTATTGCCATGATGAAGTCCATTGCATCTATTGAATCTTTTGTTGTTATTTCTATGATTCGTGAGTAGTTCTATCTAGGGCTACTGGATTAGCCCATGGATTTTAGGATTTAGATGCAAAGTTAGGATTTTTAGGTTGCGTTGGTATAAAAGTGACGTGTTTTGGTTGATCTTGCAAAGTTTGTAGGAGAACTCGTATTGAGATCGTGCCCACGGTAGGGGGAATCGATTGGCTTAAGGAGTATCATATAGGCTTAATTAGGGAGTTAGTGGATTCAACTGGGACTCGTGACCATGCCCGGCTCGTGTCTTGATGGGATCCACCGACGAACTATATTACTAATTGACGGCTACCACCATTGCGTAAATGAGAGCCATCAAAATACAACGATTCTCTAACCCCCGAGAGTGGCTTGAGCTGAGATCATTCTGTCTACGATATTGGCATGAATATTGTCGATTCTTAATGCACGTGTCGTGTGCGCTTGCCGCGAGAGCGGGTTTAATGTGATACGTTAGATTCATGGTGCTTAGAACTATGAATTCCACTTCTTGGATGCGACAATGCCTATAAACCCAATGCAACGTAAGAGTCTTAACCAAGCATCAACATCTGACGATCCTAGTGGTGAGTCCTAAAGCCATGTCTTTATTAATTGTTAACAATCCTAAACAAGCAATCTCTCGCAACCCACTGCTATCTAAATTCTGAGATTTGAAAATAGCCCAAGACAATAACATCTCTACCTACCCTATGTGATCGATATCTTTTATACTATTACTTGACACCGTATGCTTGTGTAAAGTGCCAGGAATTCGCATTTGGGATACGTCTAGCACTTGGCGTTCGTGCCATTGCTAAGTGGCTTCTAGGTGTTGGTTTCAGGAGCATCACGTGTAACGACCCGCTCTCCAGGATACCTGGGAAGTATGAATTCGTCCCTGATATTCATAGATCAACGAGTGTTACGTAGAAAGAGGGAAAGGAAAAGAGCAAAAAAAATTGGCAGGTTACTGCGCACGTGCTGAAAAGTACAAGTAAAGTTTCATCACAGAAATAACACAAAGAACTAAATAAAAATACAAACATTGCATTTTATTAATACAATGATACATCTTTACATACCCCATCTCTGAATTGAGTACAGAAGAAGTACCAAAAAATTCCCCAAAGAACCCAAAAGGAAAATACTCACACTCTGTACACGTATAACTCATTCTCTAACTACCCCTGGAAGAATAACTGGATCAAACTATCCTCTGATGCTCCATCTCTGAGTAGCTCCTGAGTCTAGTTCCAACTAATCTGCTTCTAGACCTGGAAAAGTAAACGGGGCACATCAACGTGTGACCCAGTAGGATTCCTAACTAAGCTAGGTAGGACCCAGTTTAAAACCGAACTACCTATCTAAGAAGGGTGGTCTGAAAATGTAAGGTCACAGTGCATAAAAAGTAGTCACGACATTACATGCATGTATTTAAAGTGAAACTTGGCAACTGTGCATAAGTAACCACATTATGACATGCAAGTGCTGACAGTAAATATAAGAGCATGTTGACATGGGGTAGTAGCATTAAAGTAAACAGAGAAACAAGTAAACGGAAATAGCAACATTTACATATCAGAAGAACAAGTTAACATGTGGTAACATGTGGTAGCAGCATTTGTGAATTAAACGAAAATTACTTTAAATTATTACTTTATATGTTTGGGAACCCGTGTAAATAATAGGACACCTAAGGAGCAGGACTTCACCTAGGGTGGGTGAAAGCGGTACTGCAACCAGCGACACGAGCACTGGTGGGGCCTCTCGTAACTCCTCAGAAGGAGTGAGAAATCTCGATTTTTCAATGGAAAATAGAGCAAACCATCATTTTCGTCATGGTGCATCACGAGTACACCACCGGCCTCTCTAACTCTGCCCACTCCCCCTGCCTACTCACGGGAGTGCGAGTGAGAATCAAGCTATGTCCGCACTTAGCCAACTCCTTCACTCAGGAGTGCTAGTGGGAGTCTCAGCTGTGTCCGCTCCTTAAGACTTACTCTTTACTCGTGCCCCCCCAAAACCCATATCTAAAGTCTCACCCATTTCTGAATGGATCGAGAATTTCAGATTCATGTTCTCATTCTCACTCTCAATTATCATCGTTTCATAACTCTTTCACTTTGGTATATCATACTCATATTCATCATCATTCTTACTTTCATTTGCTCATTTTTCTTCTCCAACTTTCTTTGAGAACTTGCATGACATTAACATACTTGCAAGGTAAAATAGCATGTGATACTTTAATAGATATAGCATGCAATATGGTCACAATTAATGTTCCAACAGATCAAATGAACTGATTCATAATTTTCAAATAAGGACATGAAAGGAGCAACTACTGTAGTTTAACAATGTTGCTTAATCAGGTACTTAACAATCACATGAAGTGTGGTTAATCAGTTACTTAACAATCACATGAAGTGTGGTTAATCAGTTACTTAACAATCACATGAAGTGTGTCAGGCCAATCACATAATCATTTCTGTTCATTTAATACCTACTTACTAGAAAAATGGGATTGCCATGAATTAGAAAGAACATGTAATTTAATAGCATAAGTACTAAGTGTTCAATAATTAGCTGACACAATAGCTAACACATGTTAATCATATGCAATTGCACTCATGGACAGGGAAGTCCATAGTTAGCATACTGGAAAGGTCGACCCCTTTATGCTTACTCATAATCCTAGGAGTCTTAGCTCCATTAATTCCCTAATTAAGGTGACTGCCATATATCTTAAATCATTAAACTAAGCTAGTACCAAAGAGGACCCCCCCTTCACACAAAGATCTAATACAAGCATTGGTATCATGTCAATGTACAACATGGCAAATTATCCACAAAAGAAGTAGTAAATAAACAACTCCAGATTCTGTTCTCCAGATTCATCAACATATATCAGGCAGCTGCTGTTATATTTAGTCTTTCATTAAAAACATAAAATTGTAGATAATTTAGTTAGCTTTCCAGATTGTCCAAGATGATAGTATTTGGAGATCTAGGGTAAGAGTTATGGAATTTTTACCACAGTGTGGTAAAATCTGTCTAAAACTAACACGATGTTACAAATCGTTTGTTTACACATATCTACAGTCAAAATTAGGCGTTCCTTTCTTCTTAAAATTGTAGCTAACTTCATTACCTTTCCAAAACATCTTGGATCATCAAATTTGGAGTTTTCTACTAGGAGTTATGAATTTTTGAATATTTAGGACAGAAGATGAAATAAACACAGCAGCAGAATTATGGAGAATTAGGCCACACGGCCGTATGGAAAATTCCATACGACCGTATGGCAAAAAAAGCATACAATCGTGTGTGGAAACAATTCATACGACCATATGTCTTCAAACCATACGGCCGTATAGATCAAAGGACTAAAGGGCTTCAACGATGACACGGCCGTATTGTTTTCACCATACGGTCGTGTGGTTTTGGATTGCTGTCAATTTGACAACAACGACAACGACAAACATCAAATTTCCACACTGTTCTAAAGGATTCCTATCTAACATAGTTAGAACCCTACCTGATCTTGTCCTGCACTTATTCTGGGGCCCTTCTTCTCCTTGATGACCCTCTGAATGCTAGCTCTCCTTCCTCCTCCTCCTAGAATCAAACGAACTGGAGTCTGTAAAATGGGTTTGTGTTCGTTTTAGTCTTGGTGGTGAAACAGCAGCAAGGGAAAGAAAATGGGGTTCAGGCTGTGTGCGTGGGGGGGGGGAAGAGGAGTGGGTTCTCCTTTCTCTCTTTTTTCCTCTGATTTTTCCTCTAAAAATTCCCACATTTAATCCTGAAATTTGCCTCATCATCATCCGAAAGTCATCTAAGCATGTCATGTGGAGGAGAGTAGGTAGGACTTAAGAGTGGGCTG
The DNA here is from genome assembly GCA_030789695.1 of Scilla litardierei. Taxonomy (NCBI): domain Eukaryota; kingdom Viridiplantae; phylum Streptophyta; class Magnoliopsida; order Asparagales; family Asparagaceae; genus Scilla; species Scilla litardierei. The sequence goes on from CM061136.1 coordinate 159,981,150, forward strand.
ACACCTCTTAAGTAGGAGGTGTTAGTCTTAGGGATTTTTAAGGTTTTGAATTTTAATAAATAAAAATACTCCTTTAAATACCTCATACTCACTCTCATTCTGGTATATCATATCCCCCATATACTCTATTTAATTAAAACCCCATAACTATAAGATTATTTAAAATAATTTAACCTTAATAAAATTAAGGAAAAATACACAAAGACTCCCAAAAATTCATACATGTATTTATACGCCCAAAGAAGTGCATTGATACCATATATTAAGTTTAAGGTCATTACATCACGCGTCAATTGAGGCGGCGCATTAAATGAAAATTCATCAAGGCGTATGGCACCGAGAATTCTCCCGCCCATTGGGTGCAGGATTCGGAGAGTCACTCCCTTCGGGATGTCGACACGTGCTCTGTCTTGAACGGTCTGGATTTGAAATCGCCACCCATATAAAATAGCAGGGTTTAGAGGGGTTCACTCTTTGTGCTTCCAGATTCAGTTTCTATTCATCACCGACTTTGGAGAGCTCCCATGTTTGTCCCATCTTCGATGTCCCCATCCTAGTTCTTGTGATGTAATTCCCTTCTTTGTCTTTGTCTTTGTCTTTGTCTTTTTTCTGATTGATGTTGAGGGTGTTGAGGATTGGAAATTCGCCTGAGGCTGATGATCCTATCACGACCATCGGAGCCCCTCCATGTCTCGAGTCCAAAGTGGTCCCTGAGAAGGGTAAAGGTTTGCTTTTTGACGACTTGATCCGGCGAAGGGGTCCTTCCGGAGCTGAGAAATCTTGCGTCCCTACGGCGGTTCTTGATATGGTCTCTTCCGTCCCATATTCCACAGCTGATAAGATTAGGGCGGAGTGCCTCTCTTATCCGTACGGGGTCCGGGTCCCATCTCTTGACGACGAGATCTGCTTTTCCAAGGCCCGTGAGATCGGGGTGTATACCGAGATGTTTTGGCTATGGCTCCATTGTTGGATCTGGATCCTAGCCTAGAGGGGGGGGGGTGAATAGGCTAATAAAAAAATTCTCGTGCAACCAACGAGAAATCACACGCAGTTAAAAGCACAACCGGAGTAATAAAAAGCAGACACAGAGTACACAGCAGATTTACTCTGGTTCGGTCGTCCCAACGACCTACTCCAGCCCCCAAAGCAAATACTAGATTGAATAGTGCAATAGGTACAAAGTCACAAGTTAGAGCACGCTCAGAGCACCCTATACGTCTCTACACTCGCCAGACTCTCAGTACCCCACACACAGTGTTTCCTCTCACTATCAATCCTAGCAAAGCTTTCTACCAGCTAGTCCCAAACTAGCTGGGTCCCACTTGTCTAGTCCCAACTAGACAAGTCCCAAAATAGTCCACAAAAATAGGTAAAGTTTCCCCTACGAAGATCTATCACAACAACTACACAAAATAATAAAGAACAGAGTTTAGGAAGCTCAGTTCGTGTAGTGGCGATGTCTTCGTCAATCAACACGGGCCAGATGTCGTCTGGCAAGTAGTAGTAGTCTCTCGGCAACGACAACTCAAGTTGCGACAATTGAACTCCTCTACACTATTGATTTGTTCTCGGTCTCTCACATTCATATGCCCTTGCGTGACTTTTGTGAAGATGCAATCAAGTTGGCAGCACCTAGGAGATGTGCATCCTCCACGTGAGTGCACTTTGTGATGCACATGTAAGCTTTAATGAGTTACGGCCTGCACACACACAAAAACACCTTTTAATTATTTTTTTATTAAAAAAACAAGACAAAAAAGAACTCCCTTCGTGAGTGGAGGAGGGGTAGTTAAAAATCAAGACAAAATAAAAGACTCCCTTCTCCAGTAAATTGATGCGCCTCTTCCCCTATTTATTATTGATGTTACTGCCTCTTGTGCTTGGCCTCTTCTTTGGTTCAGCAACACTCTTCACGGCAGCTCGATGTACTTGCCGACGGGTTGTATGCAAGGAGATCACGGCAGAGGCAACTCACGGCAACTTGTCACGGCTTGACGTAATTTGGCAACAGGTAGCCGTCTTGACGACAAGGATGTTGACGGCTGTAATACCTCCTCGGCGGCAAGGAGTGTTGCGACACGGGTGATCTTCACGCCCTTTGATTAAAGCTTGATTTCGGCAGGCTCTTCAAAATCTTGTGTTGCTTTTCTCCCCTTGTTGATGTTAGCCGCAAGTTGCCTTGGGGATTTCGTTTTCCTTCTGCTGATTTCTTTGGTGCGCCGCCTCCTTTTTCTTGTGATAGCAGGGAGATATTTTTTTGGAATTGTTTTCTTTTAAAGGCCCAGCTCTTGTAACCCTCTTAAACAAAAACTAGGGTTTCTGTATATATTTTTTTCTTGCGGCTCCCCTATTTTTGTGCGTTGTGCGGCGCCTCAGGAGGTTTTGGGTTCTTACGGCAACACTGGGGTTTTTATTGGCCTTAATATTTTCGTCCCACTATTATTTTAAGAAGGGGACCTTAAAAACAACGGCTCCACCTGGGTATTTAAACATGGGCTCTTGGGCTTTGTTATTATTGGTTTCATTTGTTTTTTTTTTGTTTTATTATTCAAAAAAAAGGGAACGAACCAAGAGTGGTATGTGTTATTTTTTTTAATCACCAATAAAAAATGGCCTGGGCTTTGGGAATGAGATATGTTATAAGATTTGAAGACACCCTTCCATTGGGATCCTAATGTGACTCTCCTTTGATCTCATCTCTCCTTAGTACACACTCCCTTCCTCTCCTAAGATGTTATACGAATAGCAATTCCGCCAAATAGTGCAAATATATTGTTTCGTCAATCCTAAAACACACTAAGCACACACGTCAGATATAACGACACATTTGTCATCATCAAACCAAGATCCTAGATCGTTGCTCCCAACAATCTCCCCCTTTTGGTGATGACAAACCCATAAAAGACTTGATCAATAAGTTTGGGCGTGTGAAGTGTGTTGAAGGGTGAAACACAATATGGAATGAGATATAACAACTACAATAGCATGCTCCCCCTTCAATAAGCATGCACAACATTATAACAACTACAATAGCATGCTCCCCCTTCTCTCAAGCTCCCCCTTCAATATTTATTCAAGTATTCAAGAATATTGCAGGCTCCCCCTTCAACAAATAATATCAACATCAAAGCTCAAAGCTGTCAAAATCTTTTCTTTCTCCCCCTTTTTAATCACCAATAAAAAATGGCCTGGGCTTTGGGAATGAGATATGTTATAAGATTTGAAGACACCCTTCCATTGGGATCCTAATGTGACTCTCCTTTGATCTCATCTCTCCTTAGTACACACTCCCTTCCTCTCCTAAGATGTTATACGAATAGCAATTCCGCCAAATAGTGCAAATATATTGTTTCGTCAATCCTGAAACACACTAAGCACACACGTCAGATATAACGACACGTTTGTCATCATCAAACCAAGATCCTAGATCGTTGCTCCCAACATCCATTTCCCTCTTCACCTCTTCCTTGTCCATGTCTTGACCTCTTTACAGCTATCCATGTGCTAGCTTACCCCGTATTTGATCCCTTCTTTGGTCGGCTTCGTTGTGATCTGTCAATTGCACTGGTTGGCACCGACCTTGCCGCTCTTCTTCTACTTCCATCGGGTCCGGCCTATCTCCTCAGGGACATGGCTTCACATCCCTATTAGGAGAGGCGGGGAATTCTTGTTGGGTTTGCCCCGTTGGGTTGGCGACTGGAAGAACGACTTCGTTTTCGTCACCTTTCATGGGAATGTCGAGATTCTCACTTGCTAGGGAAGTTCAGGCACCAGAGAGGTGGTGTTGACTCTTTTTGAGGTCGACCGAGCATCGTTCGATCTTTTGATAGCCTTGCCTAGGGAGGAGAGATCGGGTTGGGTCCTGTTGGACAGTCTCCTTCTTAAGAATGTCATGTGGTCGCCCTGGTAAAGCCGATCTTTAGGTTTTGTTCTTCTCCTTAGCTTACCCGATTCTCCTTTTTTCTGCAAGAATGGTGGGTCAGGAGTTCAAGCATCCCTGCAACGTGCACCAAATCATTTGATGGGGATTCCAGAGCTCTCGAAGAAATCCCTCTGGACACGTGCCGCGCCGCTTGGAGGAGGAGATGCAACGGGCAACCGAGACACCGGTCGGGACATTGAGGCCGGCAGAAGCCCACCTAATCGTAACTTCGATTATTGAGAATCCTCCTCCAATTATGGGAGGTCTGATTAACATTCCTGATGGCCCAGCCCTTGCAGCAGGGGCTCGGCCAGTTCCGATGGGGATCCCTCTGAGCTGGTCAGGGGTCAGAGGAAGAAGAGAGAGCGCTCTCCCCCGGGGTTTGAAACGCCCAAAAAGAGGTTGAAACAGGGAGGTGCTGACGTGGTGGCCCAGGACCCATTATCCATCCTTGGGGAGAGTCTACGGTCTCCAGGGGAGGTTTCCTGGCCCAGCCAAGCTGAACAGACTCCCGTCAACCTGGCTCGGATATTGTTGGTGCTCGAGCCCATCCTTGAGACGTCGTCTGGCGAGTCGGTCTTTGCAGACTTCGATGTAGCTATTTGTCAGGCACAGAATTCCGCTCTTCTGAGGGATCGCTCCCTCCTAGAAAAAGTTGGTCCCGAGGACCTAGCGGACTGCATGGTATGGCAGAGCCAGCAGTTTGTTCCCTTTCCCTCCTTTTTTGTTGCTCAGTAGTTCCGAGCATTCTCAACCCTATTACTTTACAGTTGTCTTCGATGTCGGTCGAGATACAGAGACGCTCAGCGCAGATGGCCGAGGTCGAGGCAGCCTTCGAGCAAGAGCGTCATAGGGCAGAGTTGGCTGAGAAAGCGGCTGAGGGGGCTCACGAGGAGCTCCGGTCTCTGCTTCTTCAGGTCGTCGAATTGATGTCGTAGGTGGGAAGGCTGAAAGAAGCATTGACGGCCGCCGACATCTCTCAGGTAGTGGATGTGGAGTCTGCGGATGAGGTGTTATCCCTCGTCCAGGAGGCGCATAGTAAGGAAAGGGACGAGCTTTGGTCTGCGATTGCTTCCTTGCGGCAAGTGGACCCTGAGCGTCTCGTCACTGAAGTTGTGAGGGGCTACGAGGAGATCCTAGCCCCGCAGATCACTAACTCCTTCCTGTATGGTTTTCGGGCGTATGAGGAGCGAATTTGGCTAATGCTTCCTCATTCTTCAGCCAACCCCATCTAGCCCATCGGGACGGAGGATGCGGGATTTGCCGAACCGATTGGAGAGAACCCGCCAAAGCTGCCGCCCCGTAGGCACCGTAGATCGTCTCTTCATCTCCTACCTACTGTAAAAACCCCTTTTGATAAGCTGTGTTTTATTCTCTTTCCATGCATTGGACTCCCCTTGTTTTGGCCTACCCCTCTTTCCACGACTCGTGTCAAAGTCGGTGGGTGGCTCGAGTTGAGGGAAGCATTTCTTAAGGAGGTATTAACCGATTGGGACCGGAGGTTAGATTGATATGTCAGGGGAGTGGTACCCCACTTTTCGGCCGATGGTATGGTCGGCCAATTGGGGGAGTTGCCACCAACCTTACGACCACTTAAAACGGTCGGCCTGCTGGGGGAGTTTCCCACAGGCTTTTAGTCAGTCGAGCAATCGGCCAGTTGGGGGAGTAGCCCCTAGCCTTACGGTCGGCAGGTCGATCAGACTGCTGGGGGAGCTACCACCAATCTTACGGTCTATCGAATGATCGGCCTGCTGGGGGAGTTACCCAAGTCTTACGGCCAGTAAGTAATCGGCTTGTTAGGGGAGTTTCCCCTAGCCTTACGATCGATAAGTCGTCTACCTGCTGGGAGAGACTACCCCAAGTCGGCCTGCTGGAGGACTTGGCCCTAGCCTTACGGTCGGTAAGTAATCGGCCTGTTGGGGGGAGTTGCCCCAGCCTTACGGTTGGTAAGTAATCGGCCTGCTGAGGGAGTTGTCACCGACCTTACAGTCGACAGGTCGATCCGCCTGCTGGGGGAGGTACCACCAGTCTTACGGTCGATCGAATGATCGAACTGCTGGGGGAGTTTCCCCCAGCCTTACGGTCGATAAGTAATCGTCCTGCTGGGCGAGTTGCCGCAGCCTTATTATCGACGGGCCGGTCGGCCTGCTGGGGGAGGCTATCCCCACTCTTACGGCTGATCGAGTGATCGACATACTAGGAAAGTTTCCCAGCCTTACGGTCGATAAGTAATCGGCCTACTGGGGGAGTTTCCCCCAGCCTTACGGTCGATAAATAATCTTCCTGTTGGGGGAGTTGCCCCAGCCTTACGGTCGACAGGTCGGTTGGTCTGCTAGGGGAGCTACCACCAGTCTTACGGTCGATTGAATGATCGGCCATCTGGGGAGTTGCCCCCAACCTTACGGTCGATAAGTAATCGGTCTGCTGGGGGAGTTTTCCCCTAACCTTACAGTCGACAGGTCGGCCGGCTGGCTGGAGGAGCTACCACCAGTCTTACGGTCGATCGAATGATCGGCCGGCTAGGGGAGTTGTCCCAGCCTTACGGTCGACAAGTGATCGACCTGCTGGGGGAGTTGCCCCCAGCCTTACGGTTGACAGGTCGGTCGGCCTGCTGGGGGATCTACCACCAGTCTTATGGTGGATCGAATGATCGGCATGCTGGAGGTGTTGCCCCAAGCCTTACAGTCGATAAGTGATCGGCCTGCTGGGGGAGTTACCCCCAGCCTTACTATCGACGGGTCAATTGTCCTGTTGGGGGAGCTACCACCAGTCTTACGGTTGATCGATTGATCAACATGCTAAGGGAGTTGCCCCTAGCCTTACGATCGATAAGTAATCAACCCGTTGAGAGAGTTGCCCTTAGCCTTACGGTCGACAGATCGGTCGGCTTGCTGGGGGAGTTACCACTAGTCTTATAGTCGATCGAATGATCGATTGGCTGGGGGAGTTGCCGCCAGTTTTACGGTCGATAAGTGATAGACCTGCTAGGGGAGTTGCCCCCAGCCTTACGATCGATCAGGGGACCGGCCTGTTGGAGGAGTTTCCCCAGCCATACGACCGATCGAGTGACCGGCTACTGGAGGAGTTGCCCTTAGAATTACGGTTGATCGTGTGTTCGACCCACTAGAGGAGTTGCCCCCAACCTTACAGCTGACCAAATAGTCGGTTCGCAATAGGAGGTGTTAGATCCACTGGGCGGTCGTTAAGTTTTGAAGGACAAATGATTGTGCGCAAGAACTCTCGTTCATGTTCGACATTAGGAAAGAAGGGAAGGTACATTTCTGATCTTGAAGACATAAAACAGGTAAGATAATGGTGAGCAAGCATCACTTGCCCAGTGAGGGGAAGATTGGGTGTTGCCTCGCTCGTCGCCCCCGCCCTTGCCGTTGGCTCCTTACTAGATTATGCGTAAGGGGGTCTCGACGACGTTCACCTTTTTCTATTTATCGCATTGCTTGGAAGTGCCTTCTCCGGGGCCCGCTTTCGAAGTGTCTACGAAGTTCTTCAGGAATCCCCGGCTAATAAGCCGGTTAATGTCTTTCTTTAGATGCCAGCCATCGTCAGTGTCATGGTCGGTGTCCTTGTGATAGTTGCAGTACTTTTCTTCGTCTCGTTGGCCACCCTTCATCCTCGGTGCGGCTTGTGGATGTGGCCTTCCTTCTGGGCTTGGGTCAAGACGACATCCCGGGTTGCGTTCAGCTTGGCAGGTGCTGCCTCCCCTTTGCGCAGTCTCCCATTGGGGTTCTTCTCCCATTTGTGCTCCTCCGACTCGTGGCGCATGCCTTTGTCGTGCATTGAGTTCTTTTTTGCCCCCCGTGTGGGACCTTCTTCTTCCGCGGCTAGGGCGTCTTCCGTTAGCATAAATCGTGCTGCCTAAGCCAAGACCTTGTCGCGACCCTTGGGGGTCTTGATGCAGTAACTTCTTCAGGCATCTATGTCGGAGCCCTTTCTTCAGGCCCACTATTACGACCACTTCGGGGTAGATTTCCCGTTCAGCCTTTGGGCGTTGAAGCGCTTCATGTAGCCCCTCAGAGTCTCGCCCAGTTTCTGCACTATGTTGAACAAGAGGTCTGAGCTTAGCTTCCTCTGTCGCCAGCCATGAATTGGTTGCAGAAAATCTGGGACAGGTCCAGAAAATTGCCGATGGACTGATCGGGGAGGCTGTTATACCACTCCCTAGCTGATTTCTGGAGGGTGGTATAAAAGCCTTGGCAGAGTAGGGCGTTGTCGGCCCCTTGGAACTCCATGATCCCCATGTAATCTTGGACGTGCTCCTGGGGGTCTCTCGTGCCATTGTATTTCTCCAGTGTCGGTACCTTGAACCTAGAGGGTACCCGCGTGCGACACGGCAGTGATATTCCTCATCAGTGGACATCGATCATCCACGGGGGCTTGTAGGGTGACCTAGTCCGGTGGCGCTTTGCCCTGATGTTTGGGCGGTTTAGGCAGATTGGCAGAGGCATGGGAGGGACTACCCCCACGGTCGTCCCGACTGGGAATCGGCATTGGCTGCCAGGTGTTCTCCCTTTGGCGGTGTCCCTCACGACTCCTCTGCCTCTTCCGGTGTGGGCTCCTGCTTTGCCCCCGTCGGTTCTTGGTGGCAGGGAGGCTGGATGACTGCCCCTGGGTCGAGCGGGATCGTTTGGACGAGGCCACAGTTGGCTCGTCCCCAATCCATTTGGTTCTTTGCCTCCCCTCATTTCGGAGGGAGGTGGGGGTCTGAGACCATGTAGGAGAGAAGTTTGGCAGGGTGAACCGCTGCTCCCGATTCGGGCTTCTCTCACCATGGTTTGCAACCATGGTCGAGCACGGTAGGGGGCATGCCTCTGGGCGGTCAGGAAACCACACCAAGTATCCCCCAAAGAGGTGTTGTGGGCCCACAAGTTGCTGAACAGCCGCCGCTAGTGTCTGAAAGTTGGTGTTCATCTCCTTGGCAAAGAGGTAGAACTATTCGCAGGTTATCGAACGCGAGTCGTCGGTTTCTTCGACAGAGTGGCTGTGTCTGGCCTCGGGCGGTACGTTGTCACCCTCCTTGTGAATGGGCGACATGTGGGGCCCGCCGTTGTTATGCTGGTCCAAGTTGGTTATTGTGGATGATGTGGGTGATGATCTCTTTCCCACAGACGGTGCCAGATGTTTCGGGGTGTTTTCTCACCGTTGGATCGTAGTCCGGTGGTCCGAGTGTCGTCGTTGTCTTGAGAGGCGAGGACAGCCTTCGGGGTTGATTGACCGAGCATTCACTTGAGCAAGAATGCACGGGTCTGAACGACAGTGCGCTGAAGGATAGCTTTTACGGGTTGACAGCCTCCGGGATCGATCGGCCGGACGGGCTCTGGCACGAGGGCGTTCGGATCCGAGCAAACGATGGGACGCTGAAGGGAAGCTTCGGTGAAGTGATGTCTTTTCGGATCTGCAAAACGAAGAACTCGTTAGGCGGCTCGGACCTTGGTTCCGACCAAGTCCCCTCCAATGCTAAAGTCAGATCTTGAATGAGAGGTGCTTCGGTGGAACCGAGCTTGGTTCGCAGAGAGACCAAGCACAAGTTCTCGACCGAGCTATGGAGGAGAAATATGAGGTGGAAGAAGTTCTGAGGGGATGGTATACCTGGGTGTCATGTATCCAAGATTCCGTCCTTTGTGTTCTAATTTTCAGGTCTCTTATAAGAGTCCCGCATGTCAACGCCTTCATGACGTTTATCATTCCTCCCTCCGCGCCCGCCCGCATTGATGGTCCCTTGAATGGTGACCTGGGCAGACGTAATGGTGGCTTCAAGGGCGATCAAGGCGGGTGCGATCTAGGGAGCGGTTTTCCCCCCTTCGAGCGGGGTCAATCGTCTGTCGGATGGCAGTTCTTGGGCCACTGCACCCCGACCCGCTCCTGGGCCCCTTTGGACTAGAGCCAGGTGCGGTTTTGGGCCAAGCGGACGTCATGCCTCTCTCCAGCCCATTTGGGGGGTTGTATCAACTATGATTTCTACATGAGCTCGAAATGAGCTTGAACATGGATTTTGTTCATGAACAAACCAAGCTCTCTGTTCAACTATGATTTCTACATGAGCTTGAAATGACCTTGAACATGGATTTTGTTCATGAACAAACCAAGCTCTATGTTCAAGATCGTTCAAGTTCGCTCGTTAATAGCCCTACTCTTGGAATTAAACCCAAATTTCAAAAAAAAACAAAACAAAATCTAAAAAGTTTAATTAAATCCCAAAAAATGTTTAAAATCAATCAAACATGTAGAAACTTGAAACCTAACAAAAATCAATCAAACTTTGAAAAATCGATGAGCTCAAACTTGTAAGTTTGATCACTGCATATGAAGCTCGGGTCTATAGACAAAGTACCACAATTTATTTGTCAAAAAAATTCAAAATGATTCTTATGTAACGAGCCCCCATAAAAAATATATTTGTATTGACACTCCATAAAAACAAAGGTCTGGTTCCGACACTGCTCCTCCGACACTACCTCCTCTACCTCCACCTTCAACGCCTTATCTGCCTCTCCCTCCATCTCATCCATCATCTCCAACTCCTCTTCATCATCTTCTCACGGCTCCTTCTCTTTGATATGGCTGTTGACAAACAGAACGTTCGATGAATTACTCGTGAACAATCTCGGTAAATGTTCATGTACGCCGTTCGGGAAGCTTAACAAACAAGCTTCAACAAATTTTTAAAGCTCGGTAAGTAAACGAACAGAACTTGAACATAGATGTGTTTGTTCATTTATGTTCATGAACAAGCTCATTAAGTGTTCGTGAACTATCTCGTTAAGCTCGAATGTTTTTTAGTATTTAGATATATATTACACATATTATATTTATATTTATATAATATATATAGTAGACATATTATTATTAATAAAACGAGCACATATTAACTTATATTACATATTACATATTACATATATTACATATATTTATATAATATAATATAATTACATAACATGTTTACGAACAAGCTCGATGAGTCTTGTTCGTGAATAATAAAAGAGCTTTTTCAAGAACGAAAAATGAACGATCTTGAACTAGATCAAATGCTAATGCTAAACGAAGATATTAAACAATAACTATGATTTCTACATGAGCTCGAGACGAGCTTGAACATGGATTTTGTTCATGAACAAACCAACTATCTGTTCAAGCTCGTTCGTCAACTGCCCTACTCTTGGAATTGAACCAAAAAAATTCATAAAAAAATAAAACATAACAAGTTTAATTAAATCCCAAAAAATGTTTAAAATCAATTAAACATGTAGAAACTTGAAACCTAACAAAAATCAATCAAACTTTGAGCTCGAACTTTTAGGTCTGATCACAGCATGTGAAGCTCATGTCTATAGACCAAGTACCACAAATTATTTGTCAAAAAAAATTCAAAATCGTGCTTTGGTTCTCAAACTTGAGCAACCAATATGGCATTAATGCATATCGGCTCAAGCACCAAATTTGTTGCTTGGATTTTGAGAGCCCGAGTAAAGATTTTATATTGTAAGTTCTTTCTGGGGGAGACCCCAGACATTTATTTATAGTGGAATATTAAGAGTTCATACAATGGTAGGATACAATGTTTATGTAGGATACAAACTCTTAATCATCTACTGGATATGGTAGGCCATATACGAGCCTTTACATGGGCATACATAATACATTCATAACACTCCCCATTACCCCGACATTAGTGTGAACTCTGCTCATGAATACTTCGACATTCTGAGCATCATATGAGAATCACAAGGAGTGGATACTTCGAGATCATGAGTTAATGGGATTTGCCTTGTTAAACCCTTTGGCTATGGAAAATCCTGTGGAAAAAACCATATATAATGAAAAGGTTACACTTTTCCTTTGACACCATCTGATCTGTGCAAGCTCTTAGGCTTTCAGATCTCTTAGGTGTTTTCTTCAATCTATTTACAACATTCTGAAAAATATATGCAAATTACATTTATCACCATTATTAAGCAGCTGTTGGATCCAAACGAGCCGTGGAGGTGGTTGCTTTGTATTGTCGACTCTAATGTGGTCTTCCCAAAGTTGGGATAAGCATGTGGCATTGTCTTCAGACTACGTGGTTAGCTCCAAATCACCCGCCTTTGACATAGTCATCATTGGGATGTGATGTACCATTGGGCACACCCAAATACATCTTTGGGTTTTTTATGGAATGGTGATGATCTCGGAACGATAGGATGATGATGCCTTCATAGTTTGCTTTATAGATTTATAGTAGATGCACGTCCCGCCGTAGGTACCCGGTTTGTGACTTCTTATTATGGGGGTCAGACATGTAACCTACATCTGCATAAGCATGGAGGATAATTCTTTATAATATAAGCCCAAATCTATTGACACTTGGAGATAGTGCAGAAGATGCTTAACTCCGGTCTAGTGGCACTTTGTATGCACAATAATGTGTCTGGTTAGTAAATTTACTGCAAGTGCTATATCGGGACGAGTGCAGTTAACCAGGTAGAAACGTGCTCCAATTGCACTTAGATAAGGGACTTTCAGGACCAAGAATATCATCCCACTCTTCTAGCTGACGGAAGGAGTCTTTATGTACGTCCAGTGAACGTATTATCATCGGTGTACTTAGTGTTGAATATTGGAACCCCCAATGTGGTTTTGATGATAAACAAACATAATCGATTATAAACTATTCCATATATTTTGTAGTAAAATACGAGCATCATTATGGGCCAAGTCACATCAGGTGAAGATGTTGACTCAAAGCGTTGATGCATGGACATCAATCAATGAAGCATGAGAATCAAGAGATGATCAAAGGAAATCAAGGAGTTAAACTCAATAAGCTCAAATAGCTATCAAGGAGTGATATCAAGGAAGTTTAAGCGATTGGACTTCATAAGCTCAATGGAAATCTTCAAGGCACTCAATAAGAAGTGAAGAGGATTAATGTGTAAATCTTCCTTACTTTACTTCTTATTTGAATTAGAGTGTTATGCCTTGAATAGACTTATTAGAATATCACTCGCAACACTCATGAATCACTTTAGATCATATATCATTAAGTATCATATGGTTAGAACATGCATAAACTCAAAGAATAGTTTTTCTGCCTTCAACAGGCGCCTGGTGCTTGGCATCCAGATGCCTAGTGATCATATGCATATAGTTCTCCAAAACCCTTGCTGGAACAGACACATGAAGTTCTAATTCCAGATGTCTGAACAATTCATCAGATGCCTGGATGGTGAACATCCGACGTCTATTTAATTCTAGCCATAGAAACAGTAACTCGGCCTTTGACGACTGGCAGAAAACAGGCATCTGAATGATGAACATAAGACTTCTGGGAAATTCACTCACAAATTTCCATTAGCTCCTTTCTGTGATCAGTCAGTTCTAGGCGTCTGAAGTTGTATTACCAGACGTCCGAACAGTTGACCAGACGTCTGGATGATGAACATCAGTCGCCTGGATGATCGGACCATATATATTCAAGTAACGATGTTACCCACTGTCTAATGATCAGACGTCGGATGGATTGGTGCCAGACGGCTGAACAGTGGACTAGACGTTTGGGAAGTCTTCTTCAGACATATGGTATATGTACGTTAGACTGCATTTAATGCCCAGTCAGAACAGTACATTAGGCGACTGGTGTCTCTTCATCAGACGACGGGTGACTAGGATTTCTACTCATTTATGGCCGTTTAAAGCATTAAATATTGGGCTCTTTAGCTGTTTTTGAGCAAATTTCCATGCCTTATAAAATGGCTTTAATGGCTTGACCTGAGGAGTTAGCTAAGCATCCAAGACTTTATTCATTACACTCCACTACTACAGATTTGGGCTTGGGTAACGCCACTTAGATAGCGCTTCTAAAAAGCGCTATCTAAGTGAGCTCTTGTATAGCGCTTCTGCACTTATAGAAAATAAAAATAAATCAAAATTAAGATAAAAATCACTTAAATAGCGCTTTTTATTAAAGCGCTATCCAAGTAATATCATAAATAGCGCTTTATTTTAGCGCTATAGTACTAATCGTTACGTAAACATTTATAATAAAATATATACATACGTATAACCCGTTAGATAGCGCTTAAGTGAATCCTCTCGTTTCCAAACTAGCCCTAAATTTCTCAAGCCATCCTCGTCTCTTTCCCATCCGGTCTCTTTCTCATCTGGCAGTGACCTGCTCCCTCCCCCTCATCACATCGGCTTGTCCGACCCATTTCTCGTCGACGGCGGCTACCCATCCATCCAATCGTTGCTCGCCAAAGGTCAAATCGGATCTCGAAACGGTCCAAATTCTCGATCGCCTCACCGTCCAAATTCTCGAGTTCTCGAGTTTTGATTAGTGTTAGTGTTAGGGTTTCTGTTTTCTCTATTTATTCTCCATTAGATTTCGATTTTTGAGCGGAGGAGGAGAGAAGAGAAGGGGGAAGATGAGCTTTGCGGATTTGGAAGCGGGGCGACCGCTGGCGGCCGGGCGAATGGGAGGCAGGATCCGACTCAGGCGGTGGCCGCCGGCCTGTTCCAGATCTTCTTCTTGGTCGCGGCTCGCGCCACGACTATCTTCGTCCCTTTTTGCCAAATTCTCGAAGAATCTATAGAGAGGGACGAGAGAGATGTTTCTAATGGGAACTCTCTCTTTCCACTCATTAGTAACTACCGTAATTCCCCAATCTTTTTGTTCTTCTTCTTCTTCTCTTTCTCATCCCAAAGACAACCCGTCATTTTTGCAAGCTGAGCTCATCCATTTCGATGATTCTTTTCACCACAGACGCTTGGCCACTCGATTTCGAGGAAAGCTTTCGCCTATCTCTCGATCAGCTGTGGTAGGTGCCCCAAATTCACTCTCATTCCCTTTAATTGGCCAAAATCTCCGCAATAATTTGTGGGTTTTCTTAAAGATGTGATCTTGGCAACGGGTTTCTTTTGTATTTGTTCAAACAACATAAAATTTGGGGGGTTTGCCCTAAGTTACTGTGCTCGCTGATTGTTGTTACTGTTTGTTGTGATTCAGTTTGCTGTCGCTATGAAGCCAGAGCCTTTGAAAGTTATGATATCTGGGGCTCCTGCATCAGGGAAGGGAACACAATGCGAGCTCATCAAGAAGAAGGTAAACTCAAGCTTTAATTCGTTAGCTATTGATCTAGACGGTTTGTTTTCATTCTGTGCATCTATATGTATTGAAAATGGAGCTCTAGCATGAACGAACTGCATAAATGAGCTCGCTCCCAATTACCCAGCCACCCTTACCCATTGACAAGAAAATCTATTGTTAATAATAATTTTGAATTGAATAAAAGGATTCACAGTCAACCGGACAAATTATTGTTGCTGTTGCTGTACAACCTTTTTTAAACAAAAAACTTTATCCTAATTTTTGAAGTCAATATTTGCACATACAGCTGCTCTCAGTATGGCATTTGCTTTGATGATTGATTAGAATGTAGTCAGTTTTATGTTCTGAATTTCTTGCTGGGAGGATGGAGGAAAAATATTAAATCAATCAGATGATAAGTGCAGTATGGATTGGTGCATATTTCCGCTGGAGATTTACTAAGGGCCGAAGTTGCAACTGGGACTGAAAATGGGAAGCGTGCCAAAGAATACATGGAGAAGGGAATGTTGGTCCCTGATGAGATCGTCGTCATGGTATAGTTATTAGAGTTACACTATTCTTGTCATGCTTATGTCTGTTGTTTAACTTTGGTGGGGGGTTTTTAGATGGTAAAGGAGCGGTTGCTAAAACCAGATGCTCAGGAAAATGGTTGGCTTTTGGATGGGTATCCGCCGGCCTGTTTCAGAGATCTCCAATTTACCTTAAAGAGGCATGCCCCATGGTCTTCTGCTTGGGTTGGTGAAGCTGGTGGTGTATACAACAGTGGCAGTCGTCTCGTTTCCAATACTTTCCTAAACAGCTTATGGTAGTCCTTGCATATGCCTCTCTTTAAGGTACAGATATTGTAACAGATGTTCGATTTAAGTGGATTGCGTTTCTTTGGACTGTCACAAATAGTTCGTACTTACGTGTGCTTTATGTAGGATGTTATCTATATATTGCCATTATTTCAGCCATTTTCATATCTGAATCTTTAGCTTGTGACCTTTTTGTACTTTTTTGTTCATTGTATTTCCCTTTTGCTGCAATAATCATATATTCCCTTTTACTGCAATAATCAGACATTCTTATAGATAAATGCGTGTAGGATATGTTATACCTCAAAGAAGGAACTCTTTTAGAAGGAACTGTCCGCAAGATCTTTCCATATGGAGCCCAAGTGAGGATTGGAGATACTAACAGAAGGTACAGATATTTCGGAACTGGTTACATCCATGCGTACATATAAGCTAGTTATAAGGAAATAGTCCCCGTGTATTTGGCCTCTTTGAAACCAGTCGTTGATTTATTTAATTTTATTGCATCCAGTCATATTCTCTCGTTGTATTTCATAGCATAGCTTACTTAGAAAATGTTATTAAGTGGGCGGCACATGTAACCCTAGTATAAACTATTTTGTGACTTCCTCGCTAGTTTAGAACTTTGCAGATTCCTTGTCACATTGTCCAGAGGTTGCATGATATAACGATCTAAAGTAGTTATCTGCTACTGCACCAGATTACCTTATGATTCCAAGTCACATTTAGACTGTTCGTGTTTCTTTCCGAGTCTTGAAATGGATAAAAATTAGCCATTGAGCTAAATTTGTCATATGAATCCTTTCATAGAGTGTGCATAATAAAGAACACATCTTATCTAACCATTGCACTGCTGTTTCCTGCTTTGTTTGGAGGGCTGTTGCTATGGCTTTATGAATCCTATTTTCTCCATTCGCCAGTTAGATGCTCAGATACTAGTATCATATCTTTATTTTTCTCCTTATTTTTCTTGTTACTATATTTTCCTTTATTGAGAATTATTTATTCTCTTGCCATTTCATAGTAATTTCTGTGATTATTTAGGCACTCTTCTACTTTCTGTACTTATTCTATTGTTTGTGCTCTCAAAATACTCGCTAGTCCATCTTATTTGACATAGTTACCATGTTTACAGACTCGCATGTGAGGTCCTGCTCTTCCATTACGAAGATATGGGCATCCCGTGGGAAATAGCGAAACTTCCGTGCTCTTCCATTACGAGATGTGGTTCCGACACGTGTATACCAGGCTGTCACCCACCAGCCGACAGAGGGTTGAGAGATGGGACAACTACTGCAGCCTCTTTGGTGTCGTCCTCCATGGCATCGTCAATATGCAGCTTTCGTGATTTGGATTCATTTTATTGGAAATTGATTAATCATTTGATTATTTGATTTTATTAGGTTCCAGATGTTTCATTTTTTTTCACAAATACTTTTTTATTATTTAGATCCAAGGACATAACTTTTTGTCTCTGTTATATTTTAGTAAAATTGACATGATATTTTCACTCTGTTGTAACATTGCAGTTATTTTTCAGTGGAGATGCCTAGCGTTCTGCTAATGGCTGCAGTTTGTAATGTTCAAATTGTAAGTTTTGTATTTTTATTGCAAGAGATTTGCCTTCAAACAACATCATTGTATCTTTAAAATTTGTTCACTGGCCTCTAAAATTTTAATATGGATCTTTTTGCATTTTCAGGCTAGGCCTACTGTATACCATGCAGTAGAAATGATTGAAAAGATGGGAGGATATGCATTAAGTTGATAAATTCAGTCCGCCGTTACCATCAGTAGTAATTTAATTTTTATTAGGGTGACGTTTCTTCACCTTATGTTCTTAACGGTAGAATCAATTAATTCATGGACAGTTGATGTTCATTGACCATCTAGAGTTCTTCTAATGCATGTGCAATAGCACTATTTTTATCAGCGCTGTAGGGAAATTCTTCAATCTGAGATATTAACTCCACACTTACTTACATTTGTCATTTGTATGTAATGACAAAGGCATGTAAACTTTGCAGGATGCTAAGAACAAGTGTGATGTGGTACTGCCATTTGAGATGTGATGCATTAACTTTGTACGGTATTTGTTAGTGCGATGAAGTTTTAATCTGGAATGTCTCTGTCTTTGTATTTTATGCAGTGATCTTTTTGATTCTTGACAGACATGGAATGTGTATGGTGTTCTCAATTATCTGCAAGCTCTTGTGGAGAAATCACAAATCGTTCAGATTTCAGAAAGGGAAAAAGAGGGCTTGGAACGGTTTAGGGAAAAAGAGGGCTTGGAACGGTTTACTACAACAGATGGGTATGACTATGAAGGCGGAAGCAATGTTTTGAAAATGTTGGGGTATTACTGTATGATTGAATTGCTAAGGGTTCATTTTTATAATTTCAGCTGCCTGTAAAACTTTGTGGCCTGAGTATGAAATTTCAATCAAGGATGAATGCTCCTTTGATTCTGAACTTTCTGAAAATACTTCATGTGCTACTTCTTTGGTGCCTGTGCAGAACAAGATGGATGCGGCATTTCAATCGTTGTTAGACAAGTTTGAGGTAGTTCTATTTGATAGTGTTCTCTTTCCTTTATATGCTTAGTCACTGCCATTTTATTTTAATTACTATTTCTTGGTCCCCGGCTGACATTGATAAGGAAAGTTGGGCATCATTTCAACAACGCATTGCTAAAGCCCCGGAGCAAGTGTTGAGGTGAGACTACTTTCTGCCCTTTTACAAATTTACATGTCCTTTTACAAATTTACATGTCCTCCTTTGAATGGTGGATACACTTATTTATCATCTTCCCTGCATATGACTTATGTGCCTACATCATCCAGGAAACTATCCGAGAATCGTCTTAGGCTGCATGTCAAGTACTTTAAGAATGTTGTCCTGTGATGGGTTTTGTTTGTTCTATTGCCTAGTGATACACCAGTTTCCTTACTCATGCAGCTGTAGTATTGCATTTTTTACTTTTCTTGTTTGGGTAATTTGTATGGTGTTGATTTTGGATCTGTTCCTGTGATATTAACAGATATTGCCGGGAGTTGGCTGCAAAACCTTTGTGGCCCGTATCGGGTGGTCGTGCAAAATAGTGAGGTTTACAAGCATTATGCTGATCTATGTCAGGTAACAACTATCTGAACTTCAGTAGTTTAACAACAAATGTTGCTTAAAAAAATCCTCCTTGTCTAAGTGGGTTGAAATTTATCTCAATGGTCTATTCTGTTGATGCATATCAAGAAAAAAAGAGATTATTCTTCTGATTGTACTAATTACAATGGACTTTCCAGGGCCCATTAATGGATCCTTTTGAGAGCGACATTTAGAAGGAGAAACACCATGCTGATGCTGGATTTAACCAATTAGCCAAGCAAACTTATCTTGAGCTGGATTTAACCAACGATTATTGTGATTATGAAGTAGATTCATGTCGGGTTGTTGCAGTTTACAGTTGCTGTGGCATATTTCTGGTTGCTAAATGTACAATGTTTTGTTCATCAGGTGCTATCTCTGCTGGGTACAACAGGAACGAAATGACTACATATCACCCGCCACCTCAACAGGCACCATCCAATATCAACATGCAATTTGACGACTCATTTATCCCCCAGAACCAGTTCATGGCCTCCAACCAAACTCAGTTCACGAGAAATGATAGCACGGGCTTGGCGCTGGCTCTGCCTCAGTGTCAAAGCTCGGAGTTCCAGCCCATGGCCCAATTGATGGAGCCATCTAATGCTAACCTATACGACGGCTGGTCTCGACAACAGGACAACACCAGGGTAAGTGATGATTTCTTTTCGGAGGAAGATATCTGAATGAGAAGCCACGAGATGTTGGAGAACAAGGACATGCAACACTTGCCCCGTGTGTTCAACATGGGGGGATCCAATCTACAGGAAGACGGGTATAATCTTCCATCGTTCATGCATTCCCAGTGCCCCAACTTCAACTTCGATGAGGATTGCAGCCGTTCA
This sequence comes from Scilla litardierei, assembly GCA_030789695.1. Lineage (NCBI taxonomy): Eukaryota > Viridiplantae > Streptophyta > Magnoliopsida > Asparagales > Asparagaceae > Scilla > Scilla litardierei. The sequence goes on from CM061136.1 coordinate 160,000,956, forward strand.
TCCGGTAAAGCTGTTGTCGGGTGGCTCAAGATCAAGGCAGCTATGAGGTGGGGTATCTTTGTTAGGAAGAAGGCAGTGGAGAGAAGGGCTCAACTTGTCGAGTTGGAAGATTAGCGCATATCTTAACAAAAAAGCTAAGGTTAACAGCCATCAGTTCCATTTGATGCTGTAGAATGGGGGATATTAGAAAAGGGAATATCTTGGCTAGGGACAACAATTTTTGTACAGTTGGTTTTCTATGCAGTTAACTACTACTAGTATATTTGTGTGCTATTGATTTGTATGTTATGTTTTTTTTCTGTTTATCAATGTGGGATTTGTCAATTAGCCAAGCAGACTCGAATTTGTTTGATTTTCTTTTTTTTTTTGAAAAAAAACTAAACATTAGCCACGGACTGGCCGTGGCTAATGTGTATTAGCCACGGACTGGCCGTGGCTAATGTGTATTAGACACGGCCAGTCCGTGGCTAATGTTTAATTTTTTTAAAAAAAATAGAAAATCAAAAAAATAGTAAACCACTTAGATAGCGCTTTAAAAAGCGCTATCCAAGCTACCATAGCGGTAGCTTGGATAGCGCTTTTATAAGCGCTATCTTAGTAAACCACTACGATAGCGCTTATAAAAGCGCTACCCAAGCTACCATAGCGGTAGCTTGGATAGCGCTTAAAAGCGCTATCCAAGTGTAAAAAAAGCGCTATGCAAGCATTTTTTGTAGTAGTGCTCTCAAGTGCACCAAAGTCATTAACTTCTCATCTAGATCATTCAAGAACATTCAAACAAATCAAGCTCAAGCTCTAAAGTTCAACTTGTCTCCAAAGCTCTCAAGATCAACTCATAGCATTCATTGCTACACATCTTGAGACAAGTTTGTAAGTGCTCTCACTCTCATCATTTAGAGCATACATCACACACCTTTATTGCCTCATTCTTAAGAGTAATATTCAAGGCATATGTTGTAAGTTGTTTCATATTTCGTATCAAACTCTCTAATTGTATTTGAGAAGTTCCTCTTGGGTTGAGAGAAGTCCATTCCCGGTGTGTGGGATGTGGAAGAAAGGTGCATCTCGGGTTGAGAGAAGTCCATTCCAAATTTGTGGGAAGTGGAATAGATGTTTCCTCTGGGTTGTGAGAGTAGTTCATTCCCGGTGTGTGGGAAGTGAAAGTAAGTTGTATTACTTTGCACTTGTCATGTTTGGCAAGTGGACATTAGTGGAAACATTAATCACTAGCGGGGAGCTAGTGGATTGCTAGAGTAGGATTCAAGGGAGTCGGTGAGACTCGGTGAATCCGAACCACTGTATATCTCTTGTTTGTGTTTGGATTTTTGTGTTGTTATTCTCTTTATCTATTCCGCAATTAGATTGCATAAGGGTTATTTAATTTGGCATAAATTTATTATTAAGTTTTTATAAGCACTATTCACCACCCCTCTAATGTTTTACACTATAGTTTCAGATCCTACACTTAGTGAATGACAATGGTCCTTGTATAAATTCTTCAACACACTTTGGGTGTATGAAGTTTAATGTTAAAGGGTTTTATATTTTAAATAAATCTGTGAGCCATGACATATCTTTATTTTGCATAAGACTTTTAAATAATATTCGATAGTCAAGCTAGAACATATACTTTGGTTTTCTCTTCAAGAGATCCGATGAGATTTAAGTTGTTTACAACTATGATCTCAAATCCTATTCATTGCTCTTTATAAAGATGCAAGTTGTACAAAATTTTATCTTATTATTTATTCAATAGAATAGACCTCCCGAACTCTATTCAGGCATTTAAGGAAACAAGGAATATATCTTTATCAAGATATCCATAGATGTATAATAACAACATATCCAAGATTTCCGTTGCTGAATCGCAAGGTATTCGTAATTTGCAATTAGTGAGTCTGATGCATCATTTATATAAGCGAGTCAAGTTCATCTTAATTGTTTATTCCCCAGTTTCAGTAAAATAGAACCTTGAGGTATAAGATGTGCCTTATAGCATACAATTTTATGCGTATTTATATTTATACAATACTCATTATTCCCACAGTTTTGACACTTTTGGTGTCTGGACTTAGATCCAAACACTTCACGTTTCATAAGCAAGTCTAGCTCCGCTTTTCTTGCCTCTTTCCACATTGGCCAATCTCTACGTTTACATTTTAGCAACGGAGTGTGGATTGATATTATATAATTATCATCGCTTTTCCGATGTAAGGTGGCGATATGATACGTGAATTTATTGACGACAATTATGTTCTTTCTGTCTAACGCATCCACTGTACGTACAAAATTTAATGATATTTTAGTTTCTCCTGGATTTTCCTCTTCATGGGATTCTGGGAGGGGTAAGGGTATAGACATGAGCTCGTCATCATATGATAGTATTGTCTCAAGGCCTCCGGGTGTTTTCCTCTTTCTGTAAATTTTATCCTTAGAGCTTGGTGGTTTGCCTCGTTTCAGTTGAGGAACAACCACTTCTACTGCTGGTGGATTGCATACATTCTCAGGGAAGTCAATTTTAATTGGAGTATATGTAGCATGGATGTGTGATCTGACAATTTTCTTTTTGTCGGTAACTATGTCCGATAACTGTTGGACAGTTTTCTTGAATGTGGATGATCTTTAGTATCACATTTCATACTTTTCGGATCATAGATTTTTATTTATTTATTTTTGATATTTAAATGTTCGGTAGAACTTGATGCTTCAACTGAGTTGAGCCTGGTACTGGGAATATGGACGCATCTATGCACATTCTTCGAGATGTGCTTTTAACACATTCCCGGGTTGGGGGTGCAAGGTATCTATTTTCCTAGGGTGAATTAAACCCAATATAGATTCCAAGATGATGTTGATGTCCAGATTTTATTCTCAATGGTGGTGCTATGGGGATGTAAACTGCGCAACCAAAAATCCTCAAATGAGATATATTTGGCGGTTTTCCCTATGCAGGTTGCATTGGAGAGTAACTTTGCTTCCCAACTGGTTTGAGTCTTAGTAATGAAGTAGCATGCAAAATTGCATGTCCACATGCAGTCACCAACCACTGGAATTAATGGATGTGAAATCCATTGGAGTCGTTACAATAATCGACGTATGCACCCCATTTTGGATGTGAACACATGCTTCAAAGAGTTCAACTTTTATTTCAATTGCAAATTATTCTTTATACACTAGTATTATCCAACGTACTCGCAATTTTTATAATTTGTCCTGATAGCTTTAGAAAAGCTGGACTGCAGTTGGTAATATGCTTACATAAGACCATTTAGAGGATACATTGATACGTACTGTAAGATACTTTATCTTCCCTTCACGGGGAGTGGATAAATTCATAAATATACATCAAGTACTCTCGAATTTTATTTTTAATGGAGATGTTTTTATAATTGGCTTTTACTCCATAAGTGAGACATGGAGATTCACCCTTCGGAAGAATCTTCGTGTTCTTCAGATTATTTCCATATGATTGGGATATGATGGAGTGCATCATCACCGATCCTGGGTGTCTAGACCAATCGTATCAAAGTATAAACTTATATGCGTTTGGACACATTTGTGTGCTCCGTTAATTTTACTCCATTCTTCGAATGTCGTGTTGTATGGAGCTTTTGAAGGCACATTCAAACGTCCAAGTATGGTCGTCAAGCCATTTAATTTTCTTGAGTCATTATATACGAATATTCGGTATTTATTTTGTCAGTTTCATAATGGATTCCGTATCGACGAATATCCTTGAAACTTGTTGATTTTCTTTTTCCATGTTTTCCGAGAGTATTGTGCATCCTCGCATTTTGTTCAGGAGTTTACATGCTTGCAATGCTTGATCCTCAATTTAGATGTCCCAAGATAATACTTTGAGACTATTGTTATGGTGAGATGCTTTTGATAGCATGCGTCATGAGGAATCATGTGGATGGTAAAGTTATCTACAATTTCTTGGACAAGTCAAACTTACAACAAGCATAACCATTCAATTTCAACATATACTTCAAATGCATAAAAACATAGACGTTTTATCGCAAACCATGGCATGTAAGAAAAACATTTCATACGATTTATATTAGTGCATAGAAGTATAATTTTATTGCAACCTACCACATGTAGTGAAAATTGATCCTCATAGCATCCCACAATCCATAGTGACGGACAATAGGACACAGTTCGACAGCGCCTGCTTCAGAGACTGCTGCTCATACCTGAAGATCAAGTTGCACTTCGCCTCTGTCACCCATCCACAGTCGAACGGTTTGGCGGAGTCAGCCAACAAAAGCATCTTCGGACCCCTGCGGAAGAGAGTAACCGGGCTAGAAGGAACTTGGCCGGACGAAATCTCAGGTATACTATGGTCGTACAGAACAACCCACAAAACCTCGACGGGGGAAACACCGTTCATGTTGGCCTACGTATGCAAAGCCATCATCCTAGTCGAGGTCAATTAGCGACCGCTTCGTCTCCAATACTATGATGAAGAAAGAAACTTAGAAGGACTCGAGCTCAACCTACAACTGGTGGATGAGGTACGTGAACGGGCTTTAGCGACCGTCATCGAACAAAAAGGATGCATGGCCTGTTATTTAATCTCGAAAGTCTACGAACGTAGCTTTCGTGTGGGCGACTTGGTGCTGCGTAAGGCCGCTTTCACTCCTAATATTCTCAAGTAGGGGAAGCTCGCTACGAAGTGGGAGGGACCTTACACAGTTATCGATGTACTCGGTCCTGCCACCTACGACTCGCTACTTTGGATGATAGAGAACTTTCTCATCCCTGGAACGCTGAGCATCTGCGAAAGTATTATCAATGATTGTACAAACGGGGTAAAATGATCGAAATCCATCTTCGTCTTTTATCCTATGCATGTTCATTGTGAATATAAAGTAGATCTTTCTCTAACATCAGTCAAAACGCTCTCGTCGGCCGTAAGTCGAAGGGGCCTCCACCCTCGCCACCGAACGACCATCGTCGGCCGTAAGTCGAAGGGGACTCGCCCCTCGCCACCGAACGACCCTCGTCCGCCGTAAGTCGAAGGGGCCTCGCCCCTCGCCACCGAACGACCATCATCAGCAGTAAGTCGAAGGGGCCTCGCCCCTCGCCACCGAACGACCCATGTCCTCAGCTGTAAGCCGAGGGATCCCCCTCGCCATCGAGTGACTCCCGATACTCGTCGGTCATAAGTCGAAGGGGCCTTGCCCCTCGCTATTCGACGACCTTGGTGCATATGTAGAAAGAGGTTCACGCCTCTCTACCCAAGTAAACATGATTTATGGTTTAAAAGGTTACATTCATTGATTGAATACGCCTAACCTATCCACGACATAACTTGCCTAAAGATTTCTATGAAATTTCAAGTTAGGTTGTTGAGGGGCCATACACACGCAGATATTCAAATAAAGAAGAAATGCAAGTAAAGGAGAAAGGGCACAAAAAGTTTTTTTCATTTATTCGAATAAAATAAAATTACAAAACCACAAAACAGAAGGTCTATCGACCTAAGAGGGAGGGGAGCGCTTCCTGACACAAAGACGCTGGTAAAAGCCTCCATCGCCTTTGTGAGCTTTGTCGTAAGCTCTGACTTCTCCCTCACAGCGGCCTCCTCGAGCCATGTGACTTTGGTCAGCTCGGCCATCTCTGCCTTGCAAGCTTTCGCCCACCTCTCGGAGTCGCAAGCTTTGGCCTGAAGCTCGTTCGTCTCCTTCTTGTAGGCGTCGAGCTCCTCCTCGAGCTGGGACCTCTCCAACCGCCACTGAAGCTCGCAGATTTGTAGAGGTTCGATAGCGACGATAGGCTGTATAGGAAGATATATGCCCGTGATGCAATTTATCCTAAGAGAACATCTTGTTCAAATATATATGGTACTAATTATCTTAATATAAATTCAGTGAATCATATACTTGGATAATTTCCTTAGACTTAAAGTGATGTCATTAAATATCTAGATGTAGAGCTCGATTGTGGGAAGTGAATGACCGATAGGAACTTAAGTCTTAAAACGTTCATGGTCATAGATGTGTCAAGAATAGGATATCGTCACATCAGACAGACCATTGTGTCTTTGTCTTACCCTAAAAGGTAATGATGATCTCATAATCATTCGACCTGGCGAAGTCGGAGACAAGACACATGTGCTCATTAGAGAATAAGTCCACTGGACGACCCAATGAAGAGTTATTAAATGGTTAAATTTTAACTAAAATGTCATTAATAACTCTATAGTGATGATAGGCAAGTTGGTCCTTAAGACCTGAAGTCTTAGTACGAACCTATGCGTGAATAGTGTCACTTAGATCTATGATCTAGCTTCGAGGCCAGGCCTGCTGTAAGGTCATAGGTTGGGTGACACCTGAAGCATACGAGGTACGTAAATGACTAAGATGAGATTCGTCTCTTCCGTTAAAGGAAAGTTAGGGTCACAGGCTCAGTACGGTTCTTTGCGCTAAACCTCGGCCAGGGTACATTGTAAGATGTACAACATGTATATAACAAAGACCGAAGTATGCTGACCGATGCTAGCTAGTAGGGTTGACAGTTTACCATACCCTAGGGCATGCAGTGACATAGTTATGACGAAGGGACTAAAACTACGGTATTCATCATTGACACAGTCAGAGTGATCCCGACGACACTTTTGTCGATGGGTCAATCACGTAATTATAATTCTGAAACAGGGACGACACCTGCTGTTCGTGGTTACTATCGTCTAGGGGTTTCGAGCCCAAACCTGTAGTAGGGTCAGGCTGTAGGGTCTCACACCGAGTTCGGTTTGCGTCTTAGTAATAGGAAGTATTTAGGAGGAGTGCACTCGGGTGCGCGAGGATAATTGAAGTCACTAAAGAGTTAGTGACATTAAGTCGATCTATATTAAATAGGATTTAATAGGGTCGCATAAGTTATTGATATTAAATGATATTTAATAATGTAGCAAAATGTTTGCGACTTCAGCATTAGTAGAATGTTGTATGAGATTAATGCATGTAATGCAAAGGGATTTAAAATACATCGTAAATAGTTTACGATAATATTTTAGATCATATAACACATAGAAATGGATAGATGGCCTTTGGGATGGTCTCATTCGAACCATGCTTTCCAACGAATCTGAAATCGGTCCAATCTGAGTTGTAGAACTCAAGAAATAGCCCGAAAGGCCAGAACTGGGCAAAAGCCCAGTTTTGGCCCAAGCCTAGCTTGGGCGGGCGGGTCCAGATCCGCTAGGCGGGCTGGACCCGCCCGCCAATCAGGCGGGTCTGACCCGCCTGCTTATGCGGGCGGGTCAAGCCCGCCTGCACAGCGGGTGGATCAGACCCGCGTGCCCAGGTGCGAGCGCCTAGAATTGACTGGGCACGTCCTTTGGGCGCACCCAGCTGGCATGTGGGCCCCACCTGCAAGACACACACTCCAGAAACTCTAGAAGGGTTGTGACGGCCACGAATTTCAGTCAACTTGTGATTTTTGCTCAACTTTGAGTAATTGTTTGAGGGGTCAAACGAAGTCGGAATTCGTCTCCGTTTGTTTCTATGGGTTCACCGTTCATAGCTCTTCGAAATGATAGGTTGTATCACTTCTGAAGCTCAACGATGAGGGAGATAAAATTAGTTGAAGTTTAGCCTTTGAGAAAGGCAAACTAACTTAATTTTTGCTCTATTGATTAATAGCTCCACATTGCTCGTGCGACGAGCAAGGGGGTCCGGCTCCTTATATAAATAGGGGTCGACACCCTTTAGAAAAACTTGCACCAAGTCTCTGAATTGAGAAGCTCCAAATAGTTTTAAGCATGCTCAGTTCAAGAAGAAAATTATTCTCTCCTCTTTTCTTCCGTTTCCTTCGCTCGCATTCTAGCAAAATGACGAGAAGGATTTGGATTCGATCCGAAGTCTAAGACGTTGGATCGCACTCAAGTGAAATCTTCTTCGGCAAGTGGTTGGTCCAAAGGCACGGTGTCGGCTCACTTTGGGTGGATCAGTTCGGGGGCAAAGGCAGCTAGCTTCGGGGAGCAGAAGGCGGTTCGGTACACTTTGCCGGTGCAACCAAAGTTCTGGGTATGTAGTTTAAAAGCTTTCATTTAATTATATTGCAGTAGTTTAGATCTATCTTGGGGTAGTCAGATCCACCTCGAGATAGCAGAGATCTTAGCTAGGGTCTTGAATCCTTAGGGTTTTCGTTAAATAGTTTAACGATTATTTTTCGCTGCTTATTTGATTTGCTTCTATCGTCCGTTCGACGTAGGACATGCATAGAATAATGCCCTAAGGGTCCCAGAAAACCCTTTAGGTTGTCCTTAGCCTCCAAATCCTCCCACTCGGCCGTCGCCTTGTCTGCAAGGGCCTTCCCCAAGGCCTCCTCCGCCTCCTTCGCCTGTGCCTCGAGGCTGAGCGCTTTGCGCCCCGCGTCCGCCACCCGCAGACCTCCATCGATCAAGTCGGCAGCTTGACGGCGCAGCACGGCTCCGAGAATAGACATCTGTAAAAAACAAGGTTTAGTCAAAACAACGACTGACTTGGATGACGATAAACAAAGACTCAGGTGACATACCTAGTATCCGCTCCCCACGAAAAAGTTGGCCACCCTTTCGAGGTCCAACCTCTGCATGAGCTCCAGATCATTGGGGAGAATCAAGTTCTCCACTAACCTGGCAGTCGTCCCGAAGTCCCTCAAAGCCGACTCATCCCTTCCAATGGCGAAGGGAGGTAGATGAAAGTCACATTAGACCGGCGTCGAGGATCGAGAGGAGAGCCAATTGAGCAGTAACACTCGATCGAACTCCGCAGGGATCGAGCCGACCAAAGGAGCGGGCGACATGATATCACCCCAAGGCCACTGATCCAGAAGGGGCGTCATGGGGGCCTGAGACGCCGAAGGGGTCTCCACCACATCCGGAGGCTCAAGAGGAGCAAACCCATACCTTTCCCCATGTGGTCCTCCTCCTCCACTTGCCTCCTCTTTGGAGACTCCTCCTCCCCATGGTAAGGCATCTCCCTTTTCTGGTTGACCGCTTCAGTCGACTCAACGACATAGGCTGCGTCAATATCGACCACCTTATACGGTTCTGCAACCACGACGGAAGCCAGATGCACAGCAGGCTGCACAGGAGCCTAGCTGAAGGCCTCCCTTGAAGAGGCGCGTGAAGAAGGCCTGGCTGTCTGCCTAGTCTCTCCCCCTTTGGAAGAAGAACTCTGGTGGATGTGGAGAGGAGACCGAGAGCCGGATCCCTCGACGCGTGCACTCAACCGTTCAGCACGGGCATCCGACCTTTCGACCGTTCTCTTCTTCTTCCACAGTTCCCTCCAGACTCGGTCCATACTGGACTCGCCACTGCATCGGTTTCCGTTAGTCATATCTGCAGACAACGAACACAATTATCATGAGTGGTGGAGATAAAGATGTAAAGTCGAGATGCATTACCCGGGCTCCATAGAACGATCTTTAGCGTGTAATCATCTAACAAATACTGAATCAACCTTTCTTGCCTGGGTCGATTCAAAAGGGACTTCATTGCCTCGGCCTCGCCCGACGACAACCAGGCTTTAACCTCCTTCAACGACAATTGAGACTCCACCGCAAGCTCAGGATTTGGATAACTCCAACCATTTAGTAACGGGTCCAGATCAGGAAGAACGACAAACACGAAGATATCCTTCTACCCAGGGTCGGAAACTGGAAGGTCGTATATAAGCCTCGTGCCCAGGCGAGCAGCGATATGGTACCACATTCGGTGAGGATCTGCTATTATCATAAAGAAATACCTAAATAGCCCAAGTGTCGGACGGACTCCACAAAGCTCGCACAACTCGATGAAGCCAACTAAGAGAGGGAAAGATTGAGAAGCGAGTCTACATATGGAAAGCTCCAAAGAGCAAAAAACTTCCATAATGAAGGGGTGAAGGGGGAATCGGAGTCCCAAGCGAAAAGCTTTGAGATACACCCCCGCCTCACTTTTCCATGGGAAACACACACTCTCATCTGGATTGGGCACTCTAACCCTAAAAGGATCACATAAGCAACCTCGCCACACCTCAGTAGTCAGATCGAGGGAAAACCTAGGGGTCATATCTAAGATGACTCCAGGGACCTTCGACCTCCGGTCCCTTCGACGAAAGGGAAGGCTTGGCTTAGTCCAAATTTATTTTCCCTTCTCAGGAACTTCCACGCATCGATGGGGACGGAGGCATGCCACAAGCTCCTTGTAGGTTGGCTCCTTGAATACGACCGGAACAAACATACCTGACGAACCTAAAAAGAATCAGAGTCGAAGAAGGAGGATACCTTGAAATTGAAACCGGCGATCTCCAGGGAGGCGACGTTGGAAGCAAACTTACGAAACAAGGAGGAAGATGAAGCAGAAAGATCTCTACTTTTTCTTGCTTTTCTCTTTTACATGAAGAAATCCAACCGGCTGACGACCGATGCGCGACACGTGTCCAAACCAGCCACGAGAAATCACAGAGATCACTCCGAAGGTGAAAGGGTTTTTGGAGGCACAAATCAAATCAGATATTTTGAAAATCGTGTGCATTTAAGGAGATTACTCATCATTCGGTCTCAGTCAGCACGATTTCTGAGGCGCGAATGATGGGTGCCATTGTTAGTGCACGTGTGCAAATCCAACTGGAGTATCCGTATACCCGACCCATTTAGCATCCGGACCCAATACCCCCCATGCTCTTAGCAGGGTAACGCTGAGTCAGACGAACGGGTCATTCGACTGTTAGGCTGGCGCTAACATTAAGGGGAAAGATAATGTGGCCGAGTAAACGGGCAGCCGCTAACTCGAATCCCGGATAAGATCGTGCCCAAATCAATGAGGGATGGTTACACATCATCAATGGGGGTTACCTATAAATAGACCGAAGAACGAATGTAAATGTGTTCCATTTCCAAGGTACAAGGTCTAAGACATAAAGCTCTACTTTCTCAGTTTGCATTTCTTATATATTCGAGCTTGCGCTGCCAGTCTTGAGACGAATCTTCGTGGGTCGATCTCAGCTGCACCAAGCTCCCTCTCTCCCTTAAGTTCCATACTAACTTAAGCATCGGAGGGGATTTGGGTCGGAACCCAGATCGACCCCCCTAACGAGTCCATGTGGTGTAGATCGATGGTCATCATCCAACTTCGAAGGTCGATGTAGAGCTTCCAAGCCTCGAACGATCGACACAACTATTGCTCGAAGGTCGATCTAATGTTGCACCAGCTCCAACAATCACCACTCGACCCTGGTTCTTCCAACCAAGGGTCCCACTCCAATTGCTGACGAGTCACCGACTCAACATCTCGAGTCTACGTCAGCGTGACAACTATCTCGGTTAATTTTGGCCTTAACAAATGGGCTTAGATCTAGTTTTGATTGATTACCTAGATCTAGCGATGGTTAAGATGCATACGAAAAATCTGACGAATCGTTCATCGTCTGCCAAAGAAATGCCGCAGTTTTTGTCAGTTGGCTAGAACTTGCTGATAACGTGTTGGAAGGATGGTGGCTACGGAGACCATAGCTTTATATTTATAGATCTAGTGTCATATGGTGGTGGATATCTAGACCTATAAGGGCCTACAAAATCCCATTCATTGTTAAGATAATATGGAGAAGAGTAACCATGGCCAATAGCCATGGTTCTTTATTTATAATTTCATATGGTATTCCAAGGGACTTTTAGCATACCAAAGGTCTCCACCACATTAAGAGTGGTGGAGTAATGTGGGGATAATGGTGGGGAGGCCAAAGGCCTCCTCCACTCACAACACTCCCCCTTATCCATCCATTACTTTGGTCTTAGTGTTTACGGCTAAAAGTGGGGTGGATACTTCTGGATCCTGAGTAATCGTGTTTGCCTCGTTAAAACCTTAGCTGCGGAAAACCCAGTGGGAAAAACCAACAGCTTAAGGGAAAAGAGTGCAACACACAGGTTACTCCCCCTCATCCGTACAAGCTCCAGGCTTGTAGGTCTTTCAGTTGTCTCATACCGATTCCTTTTACAAGTTTTACAAAAATACATTTTGGTAAAGATTTGGTAAAAAGATCAGCTAAGTTGTTGCAGGATTGGATCTGCTGAACTTCAATCTGCTTGTCCTCCTTTAGCTCATGTGTCCAGAAAAACTTGGGAGATATGTGCTTCGTCATGTCGCCCTTGATGTAGCCCTTTTGAAGTTGAGCAATACACGTTGCGTTGTCTTCAAACAGGACGGTAGGCTCCAAATCACCGGTCTTCAGGCCAGTAGATTGAAGAATGTGTTGGACGATGGATCGTAGCCAATAACACTCTCTGCTTGCTTCATGTATCGCAATGAGCTCCGAATGGTTGGATGATGTAGCAGTTGTGGTTTGCTTTACCGATCTCCAGGAGATAGCAATACCTCCGTAGGTAAAAACAAAACATGTTTAGGATTTTGCCGTGTGTGGATCTGAGAGATAACCTGCATCAGCATAACCAAATAATTTGTGGGAGGCACCTCTCTGGTAGTAAAGTCCCAGATCAATTAAACCCTGGAGGTATCGCAGAAGATGCTTTACTCCATTCCAGTGGCGCTTTGTGGGCGTTGCACTGTGTCTGGCTAGGAGATTAACTGTAAACGCTATATCAGGACGTGTACAGTTAGCCAGATATAGAAGTGCTCCAATGGCACTGAGGTAGGGTACTTCAGGACCCAGTATCTCCTCCCCCTCTTCCAGTGGCCGGAATGGGTACTTATGTACATCTAGTGATCTTACGACTATAGGAGTACCTAAAGGATGACATTTATCCATATGAAACTTGCGTAGAAGTTTCTTTGTATAATTGGATTGGTGTAATAGGATTCCACCTCTTAGGTGTTCTATCTGTAAGCCAAGACAATACTTTGTTTTGCCTAGGTCTTTCATTTCAAAAGTATGTTTTAGGCTTTCAGATATCTCATTGATCTCTGCAGGATATCCTATGAGATTTAAGTCATCTACATATACTGCTATGATGACGACTCCTGTTCCCGTTCTTTTGATAAAGATACACGGGCTGACTTCATTATTCGTGGATCCTTGTTGTGCAAGGAAATCACTTAGTCTGTTATACCACATCTTGACCGATTGTTTTAGACCATATAATGATCTATGTAGCCTTACAGAGAATACGTCCCGAGGTATCTCTTTCATCTCTGGGGGGTAGATTAAACCCATCAGGAAGTCTCATATAGATATTTTTTATCTATATTTCCATATAGATATGCAGTCACAACGTCTATGAGCTGCATTTCTAGGCTTTCCAGAGAAGTTAGGCTTATTAAAAATCGGAATGTGATCAAATCCATGACCGGGGAATACGTATCTTCGTAATCAATCCCCGGTCTTTGGGAAAACCCTGGGCTACAAGGCATGCCTTGTAGCGAACGATCACATTATTTTCATCTCTTTTTCTTATGAAAACCCACTTATATCCCACAGGCTTTACACCTACTGGTGTTTGGACTACTGGTCCAAAGACTTTGCATTTCAAGAGTGAGTCCAGCTCTACTCTTATTGTCTCATCCCACTTTGGCCAATCATCTCTGCGTTTACATTCCGCTAGAGATCGTGGTTCGACGTCATCGTCATATTCAGTGACGTGAACGGTAATATCGAACGCAAAATCGTCGACGACGTCTATGCTATTTATGTCCAGTACTTCTCCAGTACGTACAAAATTTAATGATGTTTCTCCTATTGTTTCCTGTGCCAGGGAAATCAGGAGGGGAGAAGTAGCTGGTCTGAGCTCAACATCCTGTGGATGGATAATCTTAGTATCTCTAGGAGTCTTCCTCTTTCGAGGAACTTTATCTTTTGAACCTGGTGGGCGTCCTCTTTTCATTTGAGGTACTGCCAATTCTACTGTCGGTGGATTGCATCCATCTATGAGGATGTCAATCTTAGCTGGCGTATTGGCAGCAGGGACGTGTGAACGGACAATCTTCTGGTTGTCCGTGAACTTATCCGACAAAAGATGTACTGTATTCTGGATGTGAAGGATCTTCAGGATCTCATATTCACACAGATTAGTACGCGGATCATATAGGGACAAAAACTTCTGGTCCCAACTAATGGTCTCAGTAGCTTCTGGCTTCTTAGACTGTGTGCCCAGTTTAGGAAAAATTTTCTCATCAAATTCACAGTCAGCAAAACGTGCCTTGAATGCGTCACCCGTCAGGGGTTCAAGGTATCTGATAATAGAGGGCGAATCAAACCCAATATATATACCTAGACGACGCTTAGGACCCATTTTGGTCCTCTGAGGTGGTGCTATTGGGACATATACCGCACAACCAAACACTCTCAAATGAGAGATATCCGGAGGTGCGCCATATGCTAGTTGCATCGGGGATAAAGTATGACCTCCAGAGGGTCTTATCCTAATAAGTGATGCTGCATGTAAAATAGCATGCCCCCAAGCATCCACCTGCAACTGGGATTGCATAAGCAATGGACGTGCAATCCATTGGAGTCTCTTTATAAGGGACTCAGCTAATCCGTTCTGGGTGTGAACATGTGCTACATGATGTTCAACTTCAATACCCGTTGCCCGGCAATAGTCTTCGAAGACTTGTGAAGTAAATTCTCCCGCATTATCAAGACGTAGTTTCTTGATATGGTTATCGGGGAAATGAGCACGCAACCTTATTATTTGTGCCAATAGCTTTGGAAAGGCTAGGTTGCGGGTGGACAAGAGGCACACATAAGACCATTTGGTTGATGCATCAATCAGTACCATGAAGTACCGAAATAGGCCACTTGCGGGGTGAATATGCCCGCAAATGTCACCATGAATTCTCTCAAGGAAGCCAAGAGACTCTAATCCCACTTTCAGGAGGGATGGTCTCGTTATAAGTTTTCCCTTGAAACAAGGGAGACAAGGAAATTCACCCTTTTGAAGAATCTTCAGGTTCTTCAATTTGTGTCCACGGGATTCAGTGATGATGCGTCGCATCATTGCTGTTCCAGGGTGACCAAGTCTATTGTGCCAGAATTGGAACTCTGACAGTGATTGGCACGTCTGTTGCTCAGTCATATTGGCTTCTATTGGTTGAATGTATGTTTGGTAGAGACCCGACGGGAGTCCCTTGAATCGTTCGCAGATGATCTTCTGGTCATCATTCTGACGAGTTACATACAGATATTCAACCTTATTTTCATCTCTGGTTTCTAAGTGATATCCGTTTAAACGGAAGTCCTTGAAACTTACGAGATTCCTATTTGATTTAGGAGAAAATAATGCATTATTTATTTGAAGTCTTGTCTTATTTGGGAGCAATATAATTGCTTCACCAGATCCTTCGATTATTTGGGACAGTCCTGAAATTGTGATAACAGGACCGTCATATTTATTTACGCTATTAAAATAGCAATGATCGCGAAGGAATGTGTGCGTCGAGGCACTGTCCACTAGGCACTCATACTTCATCTATATAAGCAAAAACGAAATTTTATTTGAGCGAAATGTAGACACCATTCAAAAATAAAAGTTCGTACTAAAGCAAATAAAAGATGAAGAAACATCGAATTCTAAATGCATAGATAAAAGATGATGCTCAATCGAGCAGGTCGTCGTTCTCGAAGTCTTTTGCAGTAAACATTGTTGGCGGCTGAACAGCCGCCAAGTTTGTTTCAGGTAGAGACTTCTGGCTCGTCTGGTATAGATCCTGGAGGTGGCGAGGAGTGCGGCAGTTTCTGGACCAATGGCCAGTCATGCCGCATCTATGGCATTTATCCTCCCAGTTCTTCGTAGGAAGTGACACTTGCTCAGTGTTTTTTCGCTTCCAAGTGAAGTTTCGCTTTCCCTTATTGTTTTTGTTTGTCTGGGGAGCTGCACCTCTTGGTTGTTTCATTACAGCGTTCCCTTTGGTGTTTTTAGCCTTCCTCTTGTTTTTCCACTTCTGGGGAGAAACATTGTGGGCTTCAGGGATAGGGGCAGTGCTAGCTGGACGTAAGTTATGAGTTACAAGCAGTAAGTCTCGATTCTGCTCTGCCCTAAGTAGGCATGAGATCAGATCGGAGAATTTCGTGAAATTGCGTTCACGATACTGCTGCATGAGGATTGCATCTTTCTCGTGAAACGAGGTAAATGTCTTTTCCAACATGCGCTGTTCTGTCACTTCTTCACCGCACAACTTCAGGCGTGAGGTGATGTTATGAAGTGCAGAATTATACTCAGCGACGGACTTATAGTCCTGAAGTCTGAGGTTTTTCCACTCATAACTGGCACGAGGTAATATAACATCAATTTGATGTTTATACCGTGCTTCCAGCGCTGTCCACAGGTCCTTTGGGTCCTCAACCGTTAAGTATTCGGCCTTTAAGGTCCGATCTATATGTTTCCTAATGTAGATTATGGCTTTCGCCTTATCTACATCGGATACAGTGGTTGGAGAGTTGCTGCTAGATGTAGCAGAAGCTTCGGCCGCTGCTGGGTCCGTGGAAGGAGCCAAAATGGACCCAAGGAGGGCAATCGAACGCAAGTGGAACTTCAGGTCCACTCGCCAACTCAGGTAATTCTTCTCTGCAGAGTCAAGGACTTCGAAATCGACGTTTGCCAATTTAGCCATTTATCTACGCAATTTAAAATAAGCAAGAATTAATATAAATTAAAATTCACGCATAACAAATAAAGTAAGCAAAATGTGGGGATCGGCCAGATACCCAAAAATGTACAAAGTCCAAAGTCCGAATATACAGTTCATAAAGAAAAGAAAAATACAACTTGGAAACCCAGAATGTGTCCATATATTTTCCAATTTATAATGCCATCTTCATTTTGTCGGTACGCCGGTCTTTGGCAAAAATACATAAAATCCTCACTTACAAATTCTCTCAAGAAAGAAAATGAAATTGCAAGGAATTTAAAAGGGTATCAAATTGGCCGATCCCAAAAATCACATTTTAGCTTACAAAACATCCACGCAGTTTATAAATGCTACAGGCACAAAATAAACAACCACGCATGTTTATAACACATGCATATAAAATATTGGAAAATAGACTATAAAATATAATAATCTCTCAGACCACGGGGAGACGTCATACACCGTTAGGTTAGTTTACTAACGGCAGAGCGGTCGCAGGGTCCTTAAGATAATTATATGTTTGAAAAATCCTAAAATTCCATATTTTAAAAAAAATTCAATGTGTTATAAATTTTGCAATATGAAGTGACAAGTTCATAACCAAGAAATGATATAGATTAATAATTTAAAGGGGCGGCAGGCCCCTAAATATTAATCTGTGTAATATTTCATTAATAATTGGGCTGCAGGCTCATTTGTCAAACATCAACAAAATAAATATTGCAATAAAATCTACTAGGCTTCAGGCCATCAGAAGTCAAAATAAAATTGTTAACATTTGGGCTGCAGGCCCAGTGTTAAAATTTTAATTAACAATTTAAAGATTGCAATAAGAAATAATGGGCTTCAGGCCCGTATTTGGTAGGCAAAATATATTAAGTACACAAAATTTACTGGGCTTCTGTCACATAGAATGTATATGTATTTGTGACAGATGGGCTTCAGGCCCAACATAAAAGCTAAAAATTATATTATAATATAAACAGAATTTAGCCTTTAAACCAAATTTTAGGTTGTGGAATTTCAAAAACCCCCAAAACCCTAAGGCTGACCCCTCAACTTCAAAAATAGCCCAACCCCCATCAACCCCCCTTCCTCTGTTTCTGTGATCGGCAAGCAGCCGACAGAAAACCCCAAACGGCGCCTGGGGGTGCAGTAAAGAAATCCCCCCTGCCTGGGGGATCAACGCCGGAGGAGGGCCCCCCTACTGGGGGGGAGATCCGAGAACCCCCCTGCCGGGGGGGGGAACGCCCCCCCCCCCCGTTGGGGGGGCGTCGTACAGAGGAACCCCCCGACCGCTTCGGGGGGGAGCCGGAACGCGCCCCCCGTCGGGTGGGGGGGGGGTTGGACAGAAGACCCCCCCCGCTTTGGGGGGGGGGGGGGGCGCCGGAACGCCCCCCCCCCCCCCCCCGTCGGGGGGGAAGACCCCCACCGTCGGGGGGGGTGGGGTGGGGTGGGGGCGGGGAGTTGGGTCAAAGCCCCAGCCGTCGGCGGGGGTGGGTGGGGTTAGAACCCCACCTTCGGGGGGGGGGGGGGGGGGGGTGGGGTTTTTTTAAAAAAAATCTGTTATTAACCCAAATTAGGGGAATTTGGGTGAAAACCCATCTTGATTTTGTATTTAATCTATTTTGTATTAAAACCATCTTGATATGTTGATTTGTATTAAATAATAATAATAATAATCAACATATGGTGTATAATGTTTATCTACGAGGATAGAATTTTACCTCTAGATCAAAGATGTAGGGAAGAACAAAAATTCGTAGATAAAAGTCCCCGCTCCCGCAATCCAAGAAAGAAAGCAGTCGATTATCGTCGCGAAATTGCCGCAACTATAAGATTCCTTCGCAAGAGGGAAAGTTTGAGGGATAATTTTGTTGGCTCAAAAAAAATTTTTTTTAGAGCAACCTCGTGCTGATAATAACGTGTTAAGATAATATAGAGAAGAGTAACCAGTGTCAATAGCCATGGTTCTTTATTTATAATTTCATATGATATTCTTAGAGACTTTTAGCATACCAAAGGTCTCCACCACATTAAAAATGGTGAAGTAATGAGGGGATAATGGTGAAGAGGCCAAAGGCCTCCTCCACTCACAACATTCATAACATTTTTCCATTTTGTTTCGAGAATGGGCCTAGAAAATTTCTACGTCACTCTTTCCAGAATTTGGCCTAAAATTTTTTTTTCTCACCCTTTCCATTCGGCCCAAGACCATCTGCTCGAGAGGGGAAAGACATAAGCCCCCAAGTTCTTAGCCGGTAATCAATCCACCGCCAAATCGGGTGACGCTCTTAAATTGGAGCCTATCTGAGCAAACATCTCCCTCGATCTTTATCGGAGCTCCTTTCCTCAAAATCGCAGGCGCTGCCGCTGGCGTTGGCCTTGGACCATCGTCTTCTCCCTTCAATTTTCTGACCTGGGTATTGCTTATTTTGTCCTTTACTTTTTAAGATTTGTTAGCACAGTTAATTATACAATTGAGAAGGGGTCGGATGGGTATTGCAGTCGATTCTTCTCAATTTTTCTGTCGTTGGCCTGTAGTACATTTAATTATACAGCCAATTTTTCTGTCGTTGTAGTACATTCAATTTTTCGGTCGGATGGGTATTGCTTGAAGCCATCACTTTTGGGTATAATTTTGCAACAATTGAGAAGAATCCACTGCAGGCTTAAATCTATCAGCGAAATTGAGAGTATTATGTTAGCACATTTAATTATAACTAAAAGTCATCACTTTTGGGTAAGCTTTGCAGGCTTAATTCTATCAGCATGAATTAAAATTGCATGATCATGGTATAATGTTGCAAAGCATTACATTTTCCTAAATGCTGTCCTGCATCCTTGCTAGATGAATGCAGTGATGCTTTTTTATTAGCTGGTAACAATTCAATTATTGCTTGCAGGATTTGACCCTTTGTTTTATATCAGGGTGTTGTTTAAGTTCTTGATGACAAAAATATTTAGGGTAGCCCCAGGGTAAGTAAAAATCCTGGCTCCGCCCTTGACCATACTTGTCGAAGTACACTGCCGCCTGCCGCCGGAGACACCCGATCACCGCAGCTGCCTCTTCTTTGCTGCCGATCACGCCCCGAGATCGGAATCGCTGGCCGGAGATAAATACCCGCCTTTAGTCAACACCGTAGAACCTCAATTTCGAACACCGACCATCATTTTTTGCTGATCGACGGAGGTTTGCCTTTTCTTTTCTTCAACTTTAATTGAAGAATGAAGTTGATGATTTAATGGAATAGTTTAATAAATATTCACTGGTATAGTACTTTATATGACTAGCTTCATTTTCAGGGATTAGTATCGGTTATACACATACATACTTTGGGATATTTGAACTAGGAATTTGCCATTTTAAACTTTGTGGTTCTCTGGTTAATTCTAGCGTTTAGACATCTGTTGATGCATTTAACAAATTTTTGGTCTAATTATTCATTGGATAGGATCGTTTGAAATTCTAGCTAGATTGCAGAGATATGGTCTTTAGTGTATTAGATTCTTGTGTTGAAGAAGACTTTGGTATTTATGCATTTGAATTTTTTTGTTAACTATTTCCCGTTGAATTTTTTTTATTCTTGTAAGTTTTTTTTAAAAAAACACGCTTTCTTTGATTATCTTCTCATTTGTTGTTATTTAGAATATTAGATTACATGTTTGTTTTGATGCCTAATATAGATACATCTAGAATATTTTTTATTGATAGGGTTGGGTTTTTTATTTTCTCAAGTTTATATCCATCATGTTTTGAATAGGCTAAATTTTTATCTGTTATAATCTAGTATTGATTCTATTTATTATTATCTGTTCATAAAAATGGTCATGTTATGAGTAGTGCTTCATCGCAGAATGATTAGATGTTACATTATAACCATATTATTATCTTTGATTTAAGAATAAAATTTTGGGATTTTAATTATTGTTCAAATTATTGTACAGTGATAAATCACATGGCTAGTAAACTCACTGTGTCTGAACTGGATAAGATAGAACATCTTAATGATACCAACTATGATATATGGAACATGAAAATTAAATACGGATTTATCCATGATAATTTAGATAATGTCATTGATGCCTCTGCTCTAACTCTCGCTGATAATCCCATTTATACTCAGAAAAGTGAGTTTGATCAGTGGTATTTCAATGACAAGAAGGCTAAAAGCCTGATGCTCATGTTCATGGATGATAGCCTAATAAAAGTTTTTGAAAATTATAGTGCTACCAAAGAAATGTGGTATGATATTTAGGAAAAATACGACACCACTTCGGAGGTTAACATACAACTACTGATGCATAGATATAATTCATGCCTTATATAAGAAGGTGACAATGTCATCGAACATGTGAACAAACTGATTCTCATGGCGGCATGGCCAAGAACTTAGCTACTGTAGGATTTGAAATTCTTGAAAAGCTACATGTGGCAACTATTTTGAATAGTCTGCCATCGTCATTAGATATGGCTGCCACAAACTTTAGCTTAAATGAAACCATTAAGCGTATAACTGACTTGTTAGCCCAGTTGGTAATAGAATAAGACCTGGTAAGTAGAAGGAAGGGCTCAGATGTAAACCTTGTGATACAAGAAGAAGCTAATTCTGCATAATATCGAAAGGCGCATGTGAACCCTTTTTTGACTTGTGAAGCCCTCATCCAAAGGACCTGGCCAGCACCATGCTCTGGTAAAAAAGGACCGCATGGATTTTGTTACGTATATAGGAAGTTTGGCCACTTCAAAGCTAACTATCTTCGGGTAAAGAATAAATGCTATTCTAAATGCTCATAACAAGAAGATCTAAAAACAAGAATTTATTGGCATTATTGAATGAAACACTGCAACAACAACAGATGCTGGTGGTTGGTGGATTGGCTCGGGAGCAACCCGATATATAACAAAGGTAAAGGAAGGTATTCTCGACTTCTATGAATTGAAGAAAGGAGATTAGATAATTTATATAAGGACCAATGCTTATTTGGATGTGTAAGGTAATGACTTATACAGATTAGATCCTTAAAGACGTGTTTTATGCACTTGACATAAGACGTATTATGATCCTCAAAGATGTGTTTTATGTACCTGACATAAAATGTAACTTGATTTCTGTCATTGCTTCGCTGAAAAGGTATTGAAGTTAGATTTTACAATAATAAAGTATCGATTGGGAAAGATAAGAAAGTTTTTGATATGTGCAAGTTTGTGCCTGAACATGATTGTCTTTTCGTTATAAAATTTGATATTGGTAATAAAAATTCTGATGTGTATTATTTCTTGTGTCTTGTATCTTATTTCTTGTGTCTTGTATCTAATTATGATATTTGGCATATGAGATTAGGACATCCTGGTAACAAAAAGTAGATAATTAAGACGAGTTAATTACCAGAATTAACAGGAGCATGGACAGTATCATGTGAATATTGCTTAACTGGAAAAATGAACAAGAAATCATTCTCAAAAAGTCAAAGGTCTAATGAGCTATTGGAATTAATCCATTCTGACAGTTGTGAGCCATCAAGCATAAAGACACGTGGTAATAATGAATATTTTATGATATTTATAGATGATTATTTTAAGCATGCATTCGTGTAACTTTCAAATAGAAAAATATGAAGCTTTTGAATGTTTAAAAGATACGAGGAAGATGTAGAAAGAAAACTTGGACGATACATACAAGTGTTAGTAACTGATAGTGATGGGAAATTCAACTCAAAGGAATTTGAAGATTATTGTATTCATTATGATATTAAGTAACATACAAATATGTCTTATACACCACAACAAAATAGAGTGACTGAAAGGAGAAATATGACATTAATGAATGCTGTAAGATGTATGTTATCTCATCCTGGTCTCTCTAAGAATTTTTAGAAAGAAGCTATATTGGATGCTAATTATGTTTAGGATAGAATTCTTACAAAGTTAGTCGAGTCAACACTATATGAATTCTCACTAAATCAGTCGTGTCAACACCGTATGAGATTTAGAATGTACACAAACCCAATTTAAGTCATCTTAGAAAATGTCGTTGTGGCATATGATCTCATTCCATATCAGGTTAGAGATAAGCTAGATATTAAAACTTTAAAGTAGAGATTTATAGGCTATACTGAAAATTCTAAAAGATAAACATTTTTCCATAAAGAGAAGGGGTCATTGAAAGTAGAGATGATATTTTTCTAGACAATCTAAAGGAAACGGTACAAGTTCAAACAAATGTACCACATTTGCTAACTTAGATGATGGTCCTAATAATTACTTGGACATAGTGAATGAAATGAATCATTCAATTATAGAAGATGAGGCTTTAAATGAGAACATGTCTATGGAAAATCAACTAGCTGAACCTGTCCAACATGTAAATCTTAGTGGCAACAAAAGACAGAGAGCAACACATCCATAGATGGATGATGAGTATTTATATTCATATGAACCATCTTGTTTATCAGTAGATATTGAGGTAGACGAGCAAGCTGATCCTTTGAACTATATGGTAGCAATGAACTCACACGAATTAGATCAATGGTCGGAGGCCCTAAAAAGGGAGCTTGACTCAATAGAGAGACAATATATGAAAGCTATGTAACTTATCCAAAGAGAAGAAGTCTATATGATGCAAATGTATGTTAAAGAAGAAATATCAGGTTGATGGGTTTGTTGATACATTTAAGGTCGGATTGGTTACCATAGAATTTACTCGGAAGGTATGCATAGATTATCAGGAGACTTATTCTATAGTGAAGAATAATCTTAGCAATTATTGCATATCATGATTTGAAACTTTTCCAAAAAGATCTCAATACTGTTTTTCTCAACAGAGAGTTGAAGGAAGTAATATATATGAATCAACCCGAATGATTTCAGGTTAAAAGACAGAAAGATAAATTATATACATTGAAAAAAATCATTATATGGTTCGAAACAATCATTTAGATAATGGTATCACAAATTTTATAATACTGTTTTTCAATTTGGTTTCATTGTAAACAAATTGGATAATTGCGTGCATGTCTTGAAAAGTGTGAGCAGTTTTACAATATTATCCTTGTATGTAGATGATATTTTTGTTTACTGGAAATGCCGTATGAATGTAGAATAAGATCTAATTAGTATTGTGTGATGAATTTTGAGAAAAGGACATGGAGGATGCATCCTATGTTTTTGGTTTGCAGATCTTTAGAGATCGTAAGTCTCGAATATTGAGTTTGAATCAAGAAAAATATTTGCATACAATACTTAGAAGATTTGTGATGCAGAATTACAATTTGGTACCTACGCCATTGGTTATGGGATATCAGTTATGTAAAACGCAATGTTTTGGAGGACAAAAATTGCTATGTGCTCTATATGCTTAAGCTACTGAAAGTTTAATGTATATAATATTATATACTAGACCAAACTTGGCGTACCTAGTGAGTCTGATGAGTAGTTATCAAAGTAATCCTGATTCAACGCATTGGATTTAAGAGGATTTTGAAATATCGAAATGGTATGGTGCATCATAAACTGGCTTATTAAACAAACTCTCTTGAGGTCCTTGGTTACTCTGATGCTGATTTCGAAGGAGATAAAGATAACATGAAGTCCACCTCAGGACATTTGTTCATCGCTGAAGGTGTAGCTGTTTTTTTAGGAAAGCAAGAAATAAGGAGGTGTAGCAAGGTACACACAAGAAAGTATATTGCCTATGGTATGATTGCTACTCATGCGGTCTGGAGACATTTCTTAATGGACTTGGATCTCAATTTGGTGGATGGACCAATTGCGATGTATTGTGATAATCAAGCGGATATCAGCTCGATCAATAGTGGTGCAAATAGGTCAAAAGGCATATCGAAATACAATATCATTCTATTCACAATATCATGGAAAAGGAAGAAATCAAGGTGACTTATATTCCAATTAATGTTATGATTGATGATCATTTGACAAAGCGTATTTCGGTAGGAATATTCATCAAACATGTTGGTTTGATGGGGCTTAGAAATATCTAAGGCAAAGAAATTTTCATGAATAATGAAAGGAGACAATCATAGATAATGATTGTGCTCGGTTTATCAACATTGGATAAAATACGCACATCTCATAGATAGTGGGAATATGTGAAATTACATTTTGTGTCGTATCATACGAATAATGGGAGTATGACCAGAATGTATTTGGCCATTTCATCCAAGTGAGAGATGTAAGGGTATTGGCCTGTAATGGCCCAATTAAACAAAACCTGACCAGTTTTATACACGAGCCGTTAGTCGATTTATCTGAGTGATTGATTTTCTCAATTAACGGGAAGTTTCTTACGTAATTTTCGCTAACGCATCGTGGGGTTGGTTGAGGAATATATGGGTGGTGATTGGGGGTGGATGGAGCAGATGTAGCTGATAAATAGAGAGCAAATTTTCTCTCCATCATCAAGAAAAAATTGTTCGTCGGAATCCCAAAACAAAACTTTTTTGTTTTTATTTCTGAACCAAAATCTGCAGCCTCAGTGCGAGCCTCTCTCTTACCCGTGTATAAATCATTGATATTGTGTACGAGTCGATCGTTGCATATTACAATCAATTTTCTCTACCCAATTGAGTTTTAATAATTCTACAAAAAATAGAAAGAAAAAAATTAGGGTTTGTTCGAACTTGTGTGCCAATTTTATAAATGAGCAAACATATATGAAAATACTTTTGCAAGTACATAGTTATCTCCTACATTCTTACAATAAAATTAATTTTTTTTTGATACAAGGGATATCCTTAAACGTATAGATTTCATATGAATCACTAATCCATCATATTTCAAGTTGGGGTATAATGTCAAATAGCTTTTGTACCCACTAGTAAATGTAGTTTGATAGACTCTCTTGCCGAACCTTTGGAATTGGATGATTTAAAGAATTTCTTTTCTAGCTAATGAAACCGAGAGGATTCGGGTTGTGATTTGTAACAAGAATAATGATTTAGAAGTTGTTATTATCGTTCATGTGTCATGGATTTTTTAATTTGTCACTGGAAGCGTACATGTCCTCACGACGTCTTCATTGATGTCCGTCGTATTCTTAATGACAGAAGAGCAAAAATGCAATACATAAACCAAGGAGAAAATATACTGTGGAAAAAAAAAACTCAAGGATATGCATGCTCAAACCCCTTATATTGACGGGCCTTTCTTCCAATAATAGCTTGTTGCGTAATTAGCTTACGCTTATAATTCTTTCATATCTACTAATATTATTTAATATAAACTTTATACTAAAAGAAAGATAGAAACGTTGAATTAGGAATTAACATTTTCTAGTAAAACAGCCCCAACCCACACTTCTACCTGAACCTGAATAATAATGGAAAGGTTTGGATCTCGCTTAGCTTATTTAATTTGGATCTTGCATGATATTCATAAAGCTCACTGGGGATCAGTCTATTAATTGTTTGGCTTGGAGCTGAATTATTACTAATCCATTTGTTCTCTTTGGTTCACATAGATTCCTAGAAACACTACTAGCTATGATCATCCGGTCGTTGCTTCGTGCCGGCCGACCGATACGCACTGCTACAGCTAATGCACCGGGTGACATCCTGCGGTTTCGTATTGGAGAACGGGAGAGGAGTAGGAGAAGGAGAAGGGATCCAACACGAGATGAATTCTTTGTGCCGGTTCCTGAATCAGCAGCTTGGCTTGACACCGCTACCATGCCCATGGTCCTTACTGCTGTCGCTGTTGCCCTCTTTGCTAAAGTCCTGATGATGGTATATCCCACCAGAATTCATACTATTCAGATTTACAGATAGAATTCAGTTTTATATTTTCCCCCTAGCTTAACAGTGTTATATTTATGTTGTCTTTTTTATAATCGGGCATGCATGTGCTCTGTGTTTTCTTTAAAGCACCTTTTCCAGTGATGATTTAGAACCCCTGATGCAGTTCTTATGGTTGGTTATTAAGTGGGAAGATGGGAGTCATGGGACAGTTAAGAGCTGTCTAGTTAAAGATGCCATGCAAATTTGAATTTGTTTCTGAACAAATGAAATCAATGTCAAAAGGGTATATTGATTGCTAAGTCATTACTGTGTATCCTTGATGTCTTGTGATGTCTGGTTCACTCTCTCAAGAATGTTACTCTCTACTTTTTTTAACGAATAGTTCATTGTTATCATTGACATTAGATGTACATTAGATCCTATTCATTTTTTCTGATACTCGGACAGTTTGGGACAAACAATGTGAATTGGATTCAGTATTATCTTTGATGTGGGGTTTATTTGGCAGTATGATGAATCCAAAGCACAAGAGAGACTGGAGCGCAAAATACAGAAAGCTCCGCCTGAGCAAGGAACTGTGAGGATGCTTACCCGTGAAGAGTGGGATGAGATTCAGGAGGTTAGGCCCAGAACACCGTTTGAGTCTAAGCTTGCACGACCTAATGCACGATTACGAACAGGAGAGCCAATACACATGGTTAGTTTCTTTATTTAATATCATTCTCATTACTTTTTATTTCATTGTGTCATACTTTGAGTTAGCTAATTATTAACTTATTGTGAAATTTATAAAAAATATATTCATAACCAGTGCCCTAATGGTACAGGACATTCAAATCGAAATATGTTACCAAAAATTTAAACACAATTTAAAATCTTCATGCCCAAAAATTTCAATTACCACATTCAAAATCTTCCAACTCGCACATTCAAAATCTTTCCCTCAAAAGTTTCAACCACCCCACGAAAAAATTTGCAGTCACATTCAAATCCCACCACCAAATATGCAGCCCCATTCAAAATCTTACAAAAATTTCGACCACATTTGTAACCGTTTCCCTAAAATTTCAACTACAAACAATTGTCCCTAGGTTCCCCAAAATTACAACGTAGTATTCATTGAAGAAATTAGTGCTAGGATTAACATTAATAAATTAATTAAGCACATCCCCTTCACGTTTTGATGTTCAAATTAATGGGACCACTTCCATTAATAGCTTCGTTGTCCAGGGTCATGATTCGTGCAGAGAGTATGTAACAGAACATCGATTTCCCCATTTCTTACTTCCAAATTTACATTTTGATCAGTGGATACGGAGCCCACTACCTACACCACATGTCACGTAGCCATGTCATACACTCACCCAAACACACATCCAACCACCCTCATACCATCTCTTTTTCTCCTCGTCCCCACCATCCTTCCCCCCAACCCAGCTTTTCCATCCCAAAGCCCAAGGGGGTTTCCTTTAAAATTTTTGAGAACGTTATCCCAACAATTGATTTTTCAAGATGCAATCTCAACCCTCCTTATATCAAATTGGTTGTCCTAATCAGCACACAAACAGACCTTTTTTATAATAGATTGGAAGAACCTGTAATGAACCATCATGATTTGAAGCATATGTTAGTTTCACATGTCCCCCATGCACACGTAGATGTCGGTTTCACACATCCCATATTGTTTTATAAATTGCACCCTCCACCCCGCCACGGCAATTGGTGTAGAATTTTTTTGAACTTAGTTTTTGTTTTATTGTATTCAAACGAGAGATTCTGTTCTTTCTTTCTTTCTTCTAAGATCCCGCAAGTTAATTTGATGGAATGGCACATAATCTACAAAATTATGATTTTGTAGGAGGATGTAAAAGACTGGACCATTGATGTGCTTACAGATGCTCTGACGAGAGCCGAAGAAACTGCAAAACAAAGGTGAAATATGAATGATACTCTCAGTTATCGATGTTTAACTCCGCAGTCTAGTCATCGCGGCTCTTGGAAACAGATCCGCCTGGGATGGCTTTTTGTTGGTTGGAGACTTGGAGTTTGAGATCAGAACTGATCCACGCTAAGAAACCGGACTTCTTTTGTTTGATGGTTTCTGCGTCATCTCTAATTTAAAAAATCTGGCAGAGGAGCACATTTGAATGATATCTGTTACGGTCATGAATTTTATGAAATAGATCAGCACTAGCAAAAAGCAATTGCTACGGGCTTGATATATGAGCATATCTTTTAAAATGAAGGCTAGTTATCGGAAGGTCACTGCATTCTTCATTTAGATACAGTGATTGTGGATGCTGGGTGCACACAATCATGTGTTCAATCTTGTTATCCATCTTTCTCAATTTAATCAGGAAATATCTTGTAATTTCGCAGACGTTGAAGGAGGAACTCGGTGCAAATTCTATGGAGTTCTGATTATGGATGAAGGTATGGGATGTAAGTTTCTTTCCGTTTCTTTTGCTAGGGAAGTTTTTGGCATCTAATTTTGACAATACGGTTAATCACGAGAGTGGAAGATGATTTATAATATTTGAGACAAAATTGTGCCTAACTTTATTTGGGCAGCATGCAATACATAATTATTTGGTGAATTAATGGTCCAACACTGCTTCTTATAGAATTTATTCTCTTAACTATTTTCACTTTTAAATGAGATACTCATAAGGAGCTACACAGTAGGACAATTTTGCCATGTCCTTGTGCTAACGGCGCTTATTTGGTGATAAAAAAAAGGCCGAGTATTAAACTCTTAGCAAGTCTTATGCACGATAATGTAGAGTACTATAAATAGTTACAGTTACTCTTGCATGATACCCGATGAAGTTATTTTGCATTCGATCTTGTCGATATTTCACCCTATTTATTGGGTTGAAACAATTGTAAGTAGGTGAAATTTCATCCTGACAACCACATGCCCTTATTACACAATATAAGTTTGGGCATAAATTTATATTTACATGCATATACATTTGTCTTATGTTTTCTTTAAACTACATTTTATTTTTTTTTAAAGGAGGGTCGTCGGAGTTGGATAAAATGAAGTTCTTAGGATTTTTTTTTGTGAAACTTTGCTTTGTTAACTTAATAGCGGGTTAACGCATATAACCAATAATAACGGTCCACATCAACAGCGGTGATTATATATCGATAATTGTTATGAATCAACTACTGGGGGAGGAACCCCCAGCCCTTTATTTATAGGCAGGATAGGAGAGTAGAAAGATAATATACATAGATATGGGCGTATCTCTAAGATACCCACAATCCTAACCGACTCTGGTATTTCCATTCACAATACTCCCCCTTATCCAGCTATTGCTCATGAATACTTCAGGATTCTGAGCGTAGCAAGAGTCTCACATGGGGTGGATACTTCAGGATCCTAAGTTGGTGAGGTTTGCTTTGTTAAAACCTTTAGCTATGAAAAATCATGTGGGAGAAACCATAGTTAAGGAAAAAGAGCACAAACGCTCTTTAACTCCCCATGATTTGTCTAAGTGACTCTGCTCATGAATACTTCTGGATTCTGAGCGTCACAGAGGGGTGGATACTTCAGGATACAGAGTTGATGTGATTTGCCTCGTTAAAACCTTTGGCTATGGAAAACCTAATGGGAAAAACCATAGCTAAGGGAAAAGAGTACAAATTCCCTTAACTGCCCCTGATCTGTAAAAGTTTTTAAGCTTTCAGATCTCTTAGGCTTATCTCATCACTCCTATTTACAACATTCCGAAAATATACACAGATTACAAATATTATCACCATTAAGCAGCTGCTGAATCTAGAAACTCTGAAGAGGTGGCTAAGTTTCGTCGCCTCTGATGTGGTCTTCAGACAATGTGGTCAGCTCCACAATACCAGCCTCTATCCCAGTCGTCATTGGGATGTGATGTACCACCAGACGCCCTCAAATACACCATTGGTGTGATTCTGGAATGGTGAGGATCTCGGAATGATGATGTTGTCTTCGTAAGTTGCTTTGCAGATCTGCAGTAGATGGCCATCCTACTGTGGATACCCGTTCTGTGATTTTTCAGTATAGGGATTGGACATGTAACCTGCATTGCATAAACTTGGAGGATGATGCTTTATAATGTAAGTCCAAATCTTTTGACCCTTGGAGGAAGCGCAGAAGGCTTGACTCCAGTCTAATGGCCCTTTTTAGGTGCCAACTCTGGCTAATGAGTTTACTGCAACTGCTATATCGGGACGCGTGCAGTTAGCCAGGAGTGCCTGATTGCATTTAGATAAAGGACTTTAGGACCAGTTATATCCTCTCCCTCTTCCATCGATCGGAAGGGGTCTTTTTGTACATCCATAGAGTGTACTGCCGTATGTGCACTTTGGATGACAATGGTACTTTTAATTTCTCCAACGCACTTCTGGGCGTATGTAACAGGATTTTGTGAGCCATGACTTATATTTAACTAGGTCTTTCATTTCATGTTTAATAGTTAGGCTTGAACAGATGTTTCGGTTTTCTCTTCAGGAGATCCGATGAGATTTTAGTTGTTTACAACTATGATCTCAAATCAGGTTCTTTGCTTAGATACAAAGACAACCATCGGTAGGAATCATTGATTTGTCAAGTGATTCTCTCGGTTGTACATTATTTATTATTCTTATTGTTTTTCTTCAGTAGAATATACGTCCCGAAGTCTATTCGGGCATTTAAGGAAATGTGGAATTTATCTTTACCAAGATATCCACAAAGGTATGCCGTCACAACATCCAATAACAGCATATCTAAAATTTCCTTTGCCAAATCGTAAGGTATTCGCTTTTGATAACTTAGAGAGACTGATGCATCATTTATAAGTCATGCTCATTTTAATTTGTTCGATCGCTAGTTTCAGCGAAATTTTCCCTTGGGCTATAGGTTGTACTTTATAGCATACGATTTTTTAATGTGTGTGCAATGCTTATTTTACCCACAAGTTTGACACCTTCTGGTTTCTGGACTTCAAGTCCGAACATTTCACGTTTCATAAATGAGTCTAGCTTATCTTGTATTGCCTCGTTCCACATTTGGCCAATCTCTATGTTTGCATTCTAGCAAAGGAGTATGGAACGATAATTTATAAACATCATTGCTTTTGCGATGTATATGGCAATATGATACGTGAATACATTGTCGACAATTTATGTTCTATCTGTTCAACACCTCCCCAGTACGTATACCATTTACTTTCAATTTCAGTTTTCCCGGCAGTTCCTCTGCAGTGGATTCCGGAAAGGGTCAGGGTGTGGACATGAGCTCATTATCCTGTGGTAGTATTGTCTTTTAAGGTCTCCAAGAGTTTCTGTAATTGGAGCCTGTTGGTCTGCCTCTTTTCTGTTGAGGATCAGCCACTTCTGCTGCTGGTGGATTGCATCCATTCTCTGGGATGTCAATCCTAGCTGGAGTTTTTGCAACAGGGATGTGTGATCTGACAATCTTCTGGTTGTCAGTAAATGAGTTCGGTAAGTGGTGAACATTGTTCTGTATGTGGAGGATCTTCAGGATCGCATCTTCATATTTGTTTTGTTACCGAATCATAGTGTGTCAAGCTTTTTGTATCCCACGTTATAATTTGTTTTGCGCTAGATTTTCCAGTATTTGGGCCTATTTTGGGGGAACTCGTCTCATCAGAATCACAGTCTTCAAGATGTGCCTTAAATACGTCCTCTGTTTGGGGTTCTAGGTATCTTATAAGTGAGTGTGAGTCAAACCCTACATGGATACCTAGGCGACGTTGAGGATCTTTTGGTCCTCTGTGGTGGTGCAATGTGGATTTAAACTGCGTGACCGAAAATTCTCAGATGAGAAATGTTCGGTGGCATTTCATATGAAAGTTGCATTAGAGACTCTGACCTCCAGAGAGTCTTTTATTTACGATGTAGCATGCAGAATTTGCATGTCCCCATGCATCCATCGGCAATCGGGATTTAATGGACGTTCAATCCAGTGGAGTCTACTTATCAGTGACTCTGCTGAACCATTTTGGGTATGAACATGCGGCACTTGTATGTTCATTTTCTATTCCTGTTGCTTGGCAGTACTCTTGAAATGACCGGAAGGTATATTTCCCAACATTAACCAGACTTATTTTCTATATTTGATTGTATGGAAAATGTGCCCGCAACATTTATATTTTTATGCCAATAGCTTTAAAAAAGCTAAGTTGCAGGTCTGTAGTAGACACACATACGAATATTCTGAGGATGCATTTATTAGTACAAGGAAGTACCGAAATAGCCCACTAGGGGGTGGAATTTGTCCACATCTATCTCCTTATATTCTTTTTGAGGAAGCATGTAGATTCTTTTTCAACTTTTCGTAGAGATGGCCTTGTAATTAGTTTTCTTTTATAGTAAGGGATGCGATGGAATTCTCTCTTCTGAAGAATCTTCTGGTTCTTCGAGTCATACCCATAGGATAAGATGCGATGCATCATCACTGATCCAGGGTGGCCAAGTCTATAATGCCAGTGTAAAAACTTGGCTGATGTCGGGCACTTCAGGTGCTCCGTTTAATTCCGCTTTCTTTCTCCGAATCTTTGTATGGTAGAGGCCTGTAAGGCTCTCAAAATGTTCAAGTATGGTTTTTACTCCTTTTTCTTGAGACGTTATATACAGTAATTTGTTTTCATTTACATTTGTTGCTTCCAAATGGAATCCGTTGCAACGGATGTCCTTGAAATTTAGAAAGTTTCTTTTGGAATTCGGAGAGATTAATGCATCCTTTATTTTTATTTCTGTGTCATTTGGGAGACAACAGTGTTGCGTTCCCAGAACCTTCATTATGGCCCTGATTTTGGGCTTTATATTGGAGGATCATATGTGTTTATTGTCTACTAATCGGTCATGAGAGCAGTTCATCTATTAAAAGATGAATTACATATGCACATCTTTAGAGAAACATTTTCATTCAAGATCAAATTTCATAATATGAAAGCTCTCATAACATGAAATGTTC
Organism: Scilla litardierei; assembly: GCA_030789695.1. NCBI lineage: Eukaryota > Viridiplantae > Streptophyta > Magnoliopsida > Asparagales > Asparagaceae > Scilla > Scilla litardierei. The sequence goes on from CM061136.1 coordinate 160,034,231, forward strand.
TTAACAATTTGTTAAGATAAAAATAGAAGGCTAATCAAGCATGTCATCATGTTCGAAGTCGTCAGCTGTAAACTTGACTGGAGCATCAGAGGTCATCAGGTTTGTTTCAGCTTTATATTTCTTGTTTTATTTATACAAATCCTGAAGATGCTGCGGAGTTTGGCACACTCTAGACCAGTGGCCTTTCATGCCACAGCTATGACACTGGTCTTTACATTCCCTCTTGGGTGGGGTGCATCATTTCTATTGTTGTCATTTCTGCGTTAGGTGAACTTCCGCTTACTTTCATTTCTTCGCTGCTGGACTTGGCCCCTAGCCCGTTTGTTCAGTCCCCCCTTTCTGTGGTCTTGCTTTTCGTTTATTGTCTCTCTTCTTTTTGGAAAAAGAAGATGCATTATGAGCTTCTGGTAGGGGGCAGTGCCAGGGGGGCACATATTATGAGTGGAGAGGAGAAGCTCTCTGTTTTATTCGGCCATGAGTAAACATGATAGCAGCTTAGAATACTTGGTGAACTTTTGTTCACGGTATTGCTGCATAAGGATCACATCTTTCTCATGGAAAGACGTGTACGTCTTTTCCAGCATGCGATCTTCTGAGACTTTTTCACCACACAACTTCAGGCGTGAGGTGATGCTAAATAGAGCTGAGTTGTTCTCATCTATGGACTTGAAGTCCTGCAGTCTCAGGTTCTCCCACTCATATGTGCCCTTGGTAGTATAACATCTTTCTGATGTTTATATCTATCCTCAAGGGCCGTCCACATCTCAAATGGATCTTCGACCGTAAGGTATTCAGCCTTTAGGGTCTTGTCCACATGGCAGCGAATATAGATAATGGCTTGCGCCTTTTCTATATCGCTTACATTTTCATTATTAGTCACATAAGAAATGAGGGACTTTGCCCGCAGATGAAACTTCACATCGAGCTGCCAGCTCAAATAGTTTCTTCCTGATGCATCCAACACTTCGAAATCGACACTTGCGATTTTAGACATTTTATCTAGCAGAGCACAACTATGCATGGATTAATAATTTAAACATAAACATTTTCATGCGGAGGCAATTTAATATGAAGGGCTAATTGCGTGAATCGGCCAGTCCAACATAAATAAAAGTACAAAGTCCCATTACAGTCCATATTACACAAATAAAAGTTTTTAAAAAGAAATTACAACTTTGGAAACCTCATGGGTCTCATATAAGATCTTCTGCTTCAATTGTGGCCTCCGTCTTCATGGGAAAATGGTCTTCGGTCTTGGACATTTACATAATTTCATCAATACAATTTCTTTCAAAAATAAAAGAAAAGTGCAGGAAAGTAAATTGTGGGACTTAAACAGCCGATCCAAAAACCGCAATTAGCCATCCATGCAAAAATTTGTGCTCATCAAACATTTTCAGTAGACATTTTCATCACAGACATCACATTCATTAATATTCGCAGAGAGGGATAAACAATTTAATTACTTAATAATTATTGGACCACTGGGCAACGTCATACACCGTTAGGTTAGCTGACTAACGGCAGAGCGGTCGCAGGATCTTCCTAATTATTATGTTTTGAAGAATATGCACAACCATACACAGTTTATCCGCAGAATATACCAGAATGATGCAAAACATATATTAATGATTTTACAGAAGAAATCATTTAATGCCAGGGTTGTGCTAGTTGGGTTTATCCAAGAGATTGGAAAAGAGCCCAATAATTAGACATGTTCTTCGTAAAAGGAAGAATTTTTCCTTTTTAATTCATCCCCAATCGATCCCCAAAAGTCCCCAATATACCCCTTATAACCCATAATTTACATGAATTTTTGGGTTTTCAAAATGCCATTTTTAATCAATTATCAGCCCCCAACAAGCCTTTTTAAAGCTTATTTTTAGCCCCTTTAATTGTAATATGCCCCCAACCTTTTCAAAAAGCGGGTCTGCGGGCCTGAAGCCCGTAGTGTGGCTGCGGGTTTCAGGCCCGCAGGCTCAAGAATTTATTTATTTATTTATTTTTAAAATTTCTGGCTTACGGGCCTGAAGCCCGCACTGTGGCTGCGGGCTTCAGGCCCGCAGCCTCAAATTTTTTATTGTGAAATGGGCTTCGGTCCCATTTAGCAGAAATTAGGGTTGAGGGGCGACGGCTAGGGTTAGCCGTCGTCGCCCCTCGCTGTACTGTTGCCGGGCGGCGGCAAGGGGGAGCCGCCCCCCTTCGTGGGGGCTTCGTTCGCAGCAGCGCTAGGGTGGGGGGCTCGGGCGTCGGAGCCCAGAGGTGCCGCCCCCCTTCGGGGGGGGTGGGGGGGGGGGGGGTGCGGGGGAGCCGGCGGCAGGCGGCAGGCGTGGGGTAGGGTAAAAAGAACCATATAAACATATTTTTTTTAAAAAAATATGATTTTGGACGAAACAAGTTCGTCGATTTAGGCGATTAGCAATTCTCATATCGATCTTGCGAGATCCATGAGTAGATCAATCATACGTATGATAAAAACAACATTTTAGCGGATTTTACCTTATATCCGTCCTCCGGATATAGCGACGGTTGAACGAAGCCTACACGGATGACGACGCTCGTTTGAGGAAGCCTTGCACCGCGCGCGCGGATCTCCCGTCTCACTTCGCTTTTACAACGATCGATATTTGTGGAATTTTTAGATGTTCGTGTTGATGTGAGGAACACTCAGCCCTTTATTTATAGGCAGGATATGAGAGTAAAAAGATAAGATACATAGATTTGGACGTATCTCTAAAATACCCGCAATCCTAACCGACTCTGGTATTTCCATTCACAACAATAATCAAATAATAACACTATTAACGAGAGAGAGAGAGAGAGAGAGAGCATCTCTTACATTGATCATATGTTTCTAAAAAGTACCAACAACGAAATAACTCGTAGAACAAATGACTCAATCTCCCTTTGCTTTGAGATTTTCAAAACCCCATTATACACGAAACAATAGAGTTAGACTTTACATTAACGATGAGCAAAAACTTATTGTCAATGGAAAATGGAAAAAGAACCCGATAAGGTTACTACGTGGCCTTTAATGGGAGAAAAAACTATCACATAAACGAATAATTTAGAAAGAGCCCTCGCTAATTATTTTCTTGTACCGTTAAATTCGAACACCTTCAATATAAACTTATTGTATGCGTATTGTGATTGTCAGTAGAAAACTTTCAAGGAAAAAAATTTAAATTAAACACTATTTTCTTCTATTCTAGTTTAACGACCTATGTTCTAATTCTACCAATCTCAAAATTTTCTATTAATTTGAACCTCATTTACAAGCCATCATTTAAGCATCATCTATTTTAAATTGGCTTAGATTTAACCATTAAAAAAAATACCGTGCATCTCAAAAGATAGCAAACCGAACCTAAATTTATAGAAATATTAACAAAATAGTGAAACTGGAAGTATGATTCTAGAAATGATAGTGAACTAGTCATAACACGTGCCCCGCGGGCACAGTTCATTTAAGATTTTTCCACCGCGAAATCTTTGTTCCCCCAAAAATTATTTTTACAGCTAAAATTTAAAAGAACAACAAATTAGCATAAAAATATTTAGCGGCAGGGGCCGAGGGGCGCCTTCGGCGCGGAACAACAAATTCGGCGCAGGCGTCTGCGACACAGTATAACAAAATCGGCGCAGAACAACAAATTCGCGCTGGCGCCATCGGTGCGGAACAACAAATTAACGTAAAAATGAGTACCTTCGACGCAGAACAACAAATTAACGTAAAAGCGGGCGCCTTCGGCGCGGGAAATTATTCTCATCTTGTTGTTCCATGCGTCGAAGAGACGGTGGGTCCCGTGTTGAGAAAGAGATCATTCGATCTGCACAACATTCAATCTGCAGCATTAAGTGCAAGTTAAAGTTTTTTCCCCAAATGCATTAATTACACTCGAAACTTTCATTCACTAAAAAATTTCATATCCCTATAAACTTTCATTTCCCAAGAAATGTTTTTCCCTTCAAAATTTTCCCAAACTCTCATCTCAACCATTGATTTCCCAAAATTAAATCTCAACCATCCTTCTATCAAACTGTTTGTCCTAGTCAGGTTGTTCTAGTCATCCCTAAGATTCAAAAACCGTTGTCAAATGTAATATAGATACCAGTTAAACGAAAATCGAAGAAAATGCATCAAAGTCTAATCTAATTTAGCTGAAAAGGAGATAGAAGGGGTGTGTCCGTGAGTATTGTCGTGGGTAAAAAGGGGGAAAACAGGGATTTAAGTGCAAAAAACGTAAATGTGAGCAAGGTGAAAAAAGACCAATGACAAACTCATAAATATAAAAAGGAGTGCGGTTTTTTTTGGAGGTGCCCATTCGTTCATGAAAAGTCAATGTAAAACATGTTAATACTAGGTTACATGGGTCCTTTTGTGGAGAATGACTATATACAGCCTCAGTAGTGTAGTGAGTTGACAGCTTTCTTTAAAAAGAATGAATTTAAGAGAGAATGGGTTGATGTGATCTTTAATTTGATTTTTTTTTCCAATCTGGGAACGTTGTCCCTTCTCTACACCGGATTTCCGGTGTAGATAGCAATTCCATTTTTGTATGAAAATAATGTGTTTTCACACTCTTTGAATATTACATGTGACAAATGTCACATCAACATCGCTCAAACTTATAAAGAATGCAAAGATACATTCCCATTTTTCGTACTCACGAAATAACTATAAATAAATAAATAAATTGTGGTGACGTTAGAGCTGAGATCAGCTTGAGGGGCCAAGGAGACGAGATTCACAAAAACAAGTCAATGTTCAAACAATGTTGGTGGAATTATTTATTCGCAGAGACCCGTGCTTGCTTTTGCAATCTGTATCCTATCGGTCTCGGTTATTCCAAGTCTTCGCCTTCAGCTCTCAATGCATCCCTCGTCAAAATATTTTAATCTTTGAAAATTAAAATTAATTCTAACAAATTTGTTTGCATATATCATCAAAAACGTTTCCGTTTAAAACATAAAATTTTAGAGGTTTTACTATTCTACATTACAATATTAAAACTATTTGATTTGATAGTTACCTTAATTTTTATAGCACAAATTTTTGCAAAAAGCCAAAAATTAAAATATAATTACGAAAATCGTCCACATTAAAAAAATATTTACCAAAATCGACTAACTTTTGTCACGTCAGTAAGTGGAGTACTTTCACACGCTGATGTGTTGGAAGTTTCATTTGGCCAGGATAGCCACGGTCAAACCGAAGTTATTGTATGATTATCAATCGACCGAAGTTGCCAACCCCTGCTGCGTCTGCACCCCCTCAAATCGCATCAAATTCCCCTTTAATTCGACGGAAAAAAACCCGAAAAATGAAACCCTAAATGTGTAATCCTGGGTTCTCTCCTTCCTCTAATTTGCTCCCACCTCCACCGTCATCTTCTTCCTCTTCCTCATGTTCATACTAGAGTTACGACGAGGAAGCCTAGCCTCGGATCCATGGCAACAACTTCTCTCGGATTCTTCCGTGACTCGATTTCAAGCGAGAAGCCTTGCTATTTTCTTGATTATTGCTTCCTTCGTAAAACCCCGTTTCGCGTCGGCGACGATGTCTAACGTCTACATGTACAGCGGCGATGCTCCTTTTTGTAGCGAATTGTGCATGCAAGAGCAGATTGAAATCGATGAAGCAAAAGATACGACCATGAAGATGAGGGCATCAATGAAAAATTCACTCTAAGTCTGAAATTGACAGTAAATCCCATGCCATTGTCGTGATTATTGTATATCTGGTGGTGGTTGTTTTTTTGTGGCTTTTATCATTTTCTTTTTTTTGGGAAAAATTTGGTCGGGGTTGGCAACCATGTCTGATTAAAACCCTCGCCTAAAACTTGGCCAAGTTGTGTCAATACTAGTCAAAGCGAAACATTTGTCAGCTCAGCACGGCAGAAACTCTCTGAAGCTGACATGGTAAAAGTGGGTCGATTTTGATAAATGTTTTTTAACTTAGACCATTTGTATAATTATTTTTAATTTTTGGCTCAATTCGTAAATTTATCTTTTTTATAAAGGTCAGTAGGTTTTGCCAGTCTCCCCATTGCCCGGGCTTGAACCTTTGTTCCAATTTCGTATCCCCACTGTCGCCGCTCACCGACCCAACCTAAACAAACGCAATGTCCAACCAACGGGCCCGCCCTCATTTCGCCCTCCTCCCCTCGGCCGGAATGGGCCACATGGCCCCTTTCTGCCGCCTCGCCGCCGCCCTCGCCGCCCGTAACTGCGCCGTCACCTTCATCTCCCCTCAGGCAACCGTTTCCTCCGCCGAATCTCTCCACATCTCCCACCTCCTCTCCTCCTCCCCCAACAACAGCAACATCCGATCCCTTGCCCTCCCTCTCGCCGATCTCGACCCCTCCCTCTTCCCCCCCGAATCCGACCCCTTCTACCTCCGCTACGAGGCCATCCGCCGCTCCTCCCACCTCCTCTCCCCCCTCCTCCTCTCAGCATCGCCCCCCTTTTCCGCTCTCATCGTCGACATCGGCCTCTCCTCCGCCTTCCTCCCCCTCGCCAACTCCCTCCACCTCCCTTGCTACGTCCTCTTCACCACCTCCGCCGCAATGCTCGCCTTCTACGCCTACTTCCCCACCTACATCTCCAACACCACCACCATCGGCGACGTCGACGTCCCCGGATTCCGAACCGTCCCGAAATCCTCCGTCATCCCGGGCCTCCACGACCCGAACCACTTCTTCTTCCAGCAATTTGTGACCAACAGCCTGTCATTCCCCAAGGCCGACGGCATCCTCATCAACACCTTCGAGGCGATTGAGGCCGACACGCTGGCCGCTCTCAACGCCGGCCGCGTCACGCCCGATCTCCCCCCGGTGCTCCCCATCGGTCCGCTCCTGCCCATCAGAACACATCCCGGCGGCGGCGACGGCGGCGGCCAATGCTCATTTCTGCCGTGGATGGACACGCAGCGGCCGCGGTCGGTGGTGTACGTGAGCTTCGGCAGCCGGACGGCGATGACGAGAGAGCAGATCAAGGAGCTGGGGATTGGGCTGGAGAGGAGCAATTGCAGGTTCTTGTGGGTGATCAAGACGAAGAAAGTCGACAGGGACGAGCAAGAGACAGATCTGGACGACCTGCTCGGCGAAGGATATCTGGAGAGAGTGAGGGAGAGGGGAGTGGTCGTCAACGGGTGGGTGGAGCAAGAACAGATACTGCGTCATCGATCGGTCGGCGGTTTCTTGAGCCACTGCGGGTGGAACTCCGTGATGGAGGCGGCGCTGGCCGGAGTGCCGGTGATGGCGTGGCCGAGGGGGGCGGACCAGAGGTTGAACGGGGAGGTTGCGAGGGGGAGCGGGCTGGGCGTTTGGATGGAGGAGTGGAGGTGGGAGGCGGAGGACGGGGTGGTGGCCGGAGACGAGATCGCAACGAGAGTGAAGGAGATGATGGAGGATGAGGGGCTGAGAGTGAAGGCTGAGAGAGTGAGGGAGGAGAGCTTGAGGGCAGTTGAGGCAGGGGGCAGCTCGGCTGCGGTGTGGGATGAGTTCATTGCCAAAGTTTCCAGCTTTAGGAGGAATTAGCTGGTCCCTAGTAAATAAGGATTGGGTCCTGACACAGTAATTGAGATCCATTCAAAAAACGAAAAACAAAAGCATCTCCTAGTATGTGAGTAGATTGGGTTCATGATCCCAGAAGTGAGCCAACATTGAATCATTTTGACCTTATAAAATTCTATTCTATGAAGGCATAACTTTTTCTGTATGTGTTTAGGGCTTTCAAAAAAATCAAAAGTCTACTGTTAATTGTCTTCTTTGAGGACGATCCTTCAATTAATGGTCAAACAATTCAAAAACAAAAAGCTCATAAATAAAATTAAATAAAATTGCATTATTATTGTTGTAAACGGAAGTTAACGAGTATTTGTATTAGGATTACGGCTTATCTATAGGAAAAGATTGTATCTATTGTACTTATCCTTGTACGCTCTTCCATCTACTATAAATAAAGAGCTGTGGACTCTTCCACAGATTGATGATTCACAACATGTTATCAGCACGAGCCTCTAAATAATTTTCCACAAAAATCGATCGTTACGAAAGCAAAGGAAAGGCGGTAGATCCACGCACGCGGCTTCGTCTACTTCAAACGGGTGTCGTCATCCATGCGTAGGCTTCGTCAACCGTTGCTAGATCTGGAGGACGGATCTAGATGTATTATCCCGAAAAATTCAATTTTTAAATCATGATCATGATTTGTTTTTCCATCAATCTCACAAGATCGGAATGGAATATTCGACTAATATTATAAAACGACAATTTTTAATCGTCGATTCATGTTTTCGTATCATTAAAAATCGTATTTTAGGGTTCGTATTCTCTAACATATACCCGATAACATGAACGCCCTGAAGGCGGATCAACCCAATCACCCCCCCCCCCCCCCCCCCCCCCGTGGGGCTGTACCCTCTGACCCCGCCTCTCAGCGGGGCTGAACCCGCTGACCCCCGCCTCTCGGCGGGCTGAATACCGACCCCGCCTCACGGCGGGACTGCTCACAGGACCCCCGCCCCACGGCGGGGCTGTTCCCCCCGCCTCACGGCGGTGTTGCAACTCGAATCCGCCCCACGGCGGAGACCCCCCCTCTATCTCCCTATCGGCGTTGAAGAGGGCGATGGCGGCAAACCCTAGCCGCCGCGCCCTCCCTTCCCTCATTGAAAACATAGGTCGAAGGCCCATAAAAAAAGAAGAGAAAAACCCTGCGGGCCTGAAGCCCGCAGCCAAGCTGCGAGCTTGGCCCGTAGGCCAACTATTGTACAAAATAATAATAATAAGATTTTAATGATGCGGGCCTGAAGCGCGAAGCCTCACTGCGGGCTTCAGGCCCGCAGGTCGAATAATACTAAAAAAAGAAATTGAAAAGGGGAGGGGATTATAAATATGAATAAATAGGCTTTCTGGGGCCTAAAATTTTCCAGAAAATTTGATAAAAATGTGGGACTAAAATGAGACCTTATGGGGCAAATTTGGGGACTTGTGGGGATTGATTGGGGTATATAAAAAGGAAATATACTTTTTTCATGAAGAACAAGTAAATTGGGCATCATTCAGATTTATTTGAACTAGCCCTAATAGCACTACATATTACATAATATGGTACCATTTTTAGGATCATATTTATATGCATTGTATTACATTCTATGGCTCATCATTCGGATAAACTTTGCTTGGTTGTGCGGCATTAACTTAATAATTAAGAAGATCATGCGACCGCTTTACCGTTAGTCACATAACCTAACGGTGTATGACGTTGCCTAGTGGTCCAATAATTATTAAGTATTTAAATTGTTATGTTTATCCTTCTGCGAATCTGTGAAGCATGTGATGTCTGTGATGCCTGTGATGAAAATGTTTGATGAGCACAAATATTTACATGGATGGCTAATTGCGGTTTTGGATCGGCTGTTTAGTCCCACATTTTACTTTTCCTGCATTTTCTTTTCTTTTTGAGAGAAATTGTAGTTAGGAAATTATGTAATGTCCAAGCCTGATGACTACTTTCCATGGAGGTGGAGACCACTCTTAAAGTTGAAGAATTTATAAATGGGACCCACGTGGTTTCCAAATTTGTAATTTCTTTTTTTCGCTTTCATTTGTGTAATATGGACTGTAATATGAACTTTGGACTCTTTTATTTATATGGGACTAGCCGATCCATGCATTTAGTTTTTCATTTAAAAATTGCCTACGCATGACAATGTTTGATGTATTATTAATTCATACAAATTTGTGCTCTGCTAGATAAATGGCAAAAATCGCAAACATCGATTTCGAAGTGTTGGATGCATCAGGTATGAATTATTTGAGCTGGCAGCTTGATGTTAAATTGCACCTACGGGCTAAGTCCCTCATTTCTGTTGTGACAAAATATGGAAAGGCGACTAACATTGAAAGACGCAGGCCATTATTTATATTCGTCGTTGATCGCTCCTGATTTTACACCTTTTTTCTGCATGTTTTCATGTCGTTTCGATTGTCCATCTTGCGTTTTTCACGATTATTCGACGATATCGCGTTGCTTTTCACTATTTCTTGTTTTTGTCGAATTCCAGGAAATATGGAGCGATCTTGAGCGAAAATGAGATCGAGCGACTTTCACGCGCATCAGAACATCACCCACGGCTTTATTGAGGAGCTAGAAGCGATAGAGGATGAGCGAAAGAAGAAGAAGTTCGATAGAATCGACGAGGAAGCGAGGAGGAGAAGAAAAGACCACAAGAGACATCTCACTCGGCCGAGTGAAGGACTGCGCTCGACCGAGTAAAACAGATATTGTATTGCTTAGATTAAAAGTTCACTCGGCCGAGAGAAGCAGCTCTCTCGCCCGAGTTTGACAGGGTTTTCTCCTGAAATCTCAGCCAACTTACTGGAAATTGATGTGGACCCACTCGGCTGAGCAAGAAAGCTCACTCGGCCGAGTGAAGAAGCCCACTCGCCCGAGTCTGACAGGGTGACGGACCCCCAAAAATCTCCGATTCTCTGTTTTTATTGGGTCTGTCACTCGGCCGAGTGACATGTTCGGCCGAGTGACGCAGTCCGACTGCTACGCGAATTAGGGTTTTTGGCTGCGTCAGGGGCAATTCTGTCAGGAATTTCTGGACGATTTTGACTTGTATTTAAACCTAGTTTTATTCCTAGTTTTAGGAGAGACTTGAACTTAATTTTGACGGCTATTTTTATTGTAATTCTCAGCTGGAGATCAAAGACGCGCAATTTGGTTTGTTATTTCTTGCTAAAATTCTAGTTTTTATGAATTGCTTTCTCTCTACAATGAATTGTGCTTTGATCTATCTCTTTATTTATGAGATTTCTATGATGAATTGTGAGTAATTTAGTCGTTCTAGGGCATGGGGATAAACCCTATGGATCCGATCTTTGAATTGTGATGAATGAATTGAATTGTTGCTAGGATCAAAGTAAGGTTAGGTTGTGATTGATTTATTACGAGTAGCTAGGAATTTCCATCGATTGGGATTTGCAAGAGATTGGATCTCAATTGATGGGAAGGCCTAGATATTCGACTTAGGTTTATAATTGAGATTCTCTAGAATTGGTTTGCAAAAGATTGGACCAAATCTAGGATTTTTATTATAAATCTATACTAATATTCGTTTGCAAGAGATTGGACGAATACGAACTATCATAACCTAGATCGTAGCTCTAGTTTGCACGAGAGTGGGCTCGTGGTGCGATTGGACGATGATGTCGAACTTCATGCTAGTGGCTTAGGTTAGTGTTTGCACAAGAGTGTGCCCTAATCTAGGTGGCTATAGACCGACAATAGCGCGAGAGCGTGAGCTTGGTTCTACATTTAGTTGCGACTAGTTCACCTTAATTCAAGCCTTGCAACATTGAGATTCATGGTCCACAAGGATAAGTGACGATCCGTAGTGGGAATTTCCTAGCCCTAGATGCTTTTATTATATTGAACTGTATTTGTTATTTAAACAACTGTGACAACATTTCCAAAACCATTCCATTGTTCCATCAATAGCTAGGTGATCAAGATAGGGTACTGTCAATTGTCCTCCCTGTGTTCGATACCCGTTCGCCACTTCACCGTGCGCTTGCGGTAAGACTACAGTCGTTTTTCGAGTGTATATCCGGGTGCGACCAAGTTTTTGGCACCGTTACCGAGGAGGTCGACGGTATTCGATTTTGCTCCCCCGTTTATATCTCACACTCTATCTTTCTTTTATTTCTTTTTGATTCTATTTGATGTTCAAATTGACGCGCTCTCCCAGATTTTCCAATAGAATCTTAAGCAGGGGAGACACGATGATGAGAACGGAGTCTAGCCCGCGAGATGATGATTCCTTTGCAACTATTCTGAAGGAACTTATTGATGAGGTCCAATCTACAGGGGCTTTGGCCATCGACATTGAGGACCCCATTGAACAACTATTTGCTAGCTTTGTAATTGATCAAATCTCTCCTGAAGGGACTATCGAGGGCAACATTAAAGTTGACGTGAGGGACGATAAGTTGTACTTTGAAGTGAGCCAAACGCCTTGGCCCAGAAAAAGGGAAAGTAGCGAAGCTTACGCTGGGGAATTCCGTGCTTTTGATGATTCCATTTGGCATGCCGAGGTTCAGGGAAGTACACTTGATGATCCTCTTTTCAACATTGATGAACGAACTGACTTATCTTTTGATTACATGTGTGAACCTAAGGAAAATGGTAGTCCTACCGACTTCAGAGTAAAGTTGTGCAGTATCCACTCCGATGCGACCTCCGCACCGAAAAGCAAATCTGAGCCGGCTTACGAGAGCCAACTCTCCGAGGAGGAACTAAGAACGGATGTGACGGAGGACGCCATGATTTCACAGGAAGAGGAGGTAGGGGGTACAACGCCCCCTGAGGTAGAACTGAAACAATTACCTCCAAACTTAAGGTATGCTTTCTTGGGAGATAAACTGACATACCCGGTGATTGTTAATGCTAACCTCAACCACCACCAACTTGAGAGACTTCTAGATGTCCTTAGGAGCCATAAGGATGTCCTAGGTTACACCATCTCTGACCTCAAGGGAATAAGCCCTCGGCTTTGTACGCACAGAATCCACCTAGAAAAGATTGAAGCCACCTCCATAGAGCCTCAAAGGCGGTTAAATCCTAACATGAAGGAGGTGGTTAAGAAGGAAATCCTTAAACTGCTTGAAGCCGATATCATTTATCCTATTTCTGACAGCAGATGGGTTAGCCCTGTTCATGTTGTTCCTAAAAGGGGGGATGACTGTCATAAAAATTGATAAGGGAGAACCTATATCACTCACCGTCACGGGTTGGCGGATGTGTATTGATTACAGGAAACTGAATAAAGCCACCCGTAAAGATCATTACACATTGCCCTTTATCAACCAAATGCTAGAACGCCTCGCCAAGCATAAATTCTTTTGCTATTTGGATGGGCATTCGGGATTCTTTCAGATCCCCTTACATGAAGATGACCAAGAAAAGACTACTTTTACGTGCCCTTATGGTACATATGCTTACCGTAGAATGCCCTTCGGTCTTTGTAATGCCCCTGCCACCTTCCAAAGGTGCATGACATCCATCTTTTCTGATTATATTGAAAACATTATGGAAGTCTTTGTAACGACCTAAAGATCGTGGGAGCCCGGCTCCCGCCCGGATCCGCTAACATATCCCATTAACTCGCCCTGTCACAAAGGGGCCGCCGCCCCGAAAATCCGGGGCATCATGGAGACAGGCGCGCCTGGCAGCGTTCCCCGAACCGGTCGAGGCGAACAGCCGCAGCCGGCCGAGGCGAACAACCGCATTCGGCCGGGGCGAACGACCGCAGCCGCCCGACCCGCCGAGATAGCGCGCTTGGTGACGTTGGGGCAGCTAGGCCAGGCCTGCTGACCGGCGTGGACGTATCCCTCCGCACCAGCGGGCCGGGCCCCTAGGCCAATCGGGACGGCCCGCCCGACTCCCGCGAACCACGACGCCTTGGGTGACACCGCCGAGCCTTTAGCTCGTCGCTAGCGACAAACGGCCAAGGATAAGGACACGACTGACACATACGTCACCCGACCGTCTGACAAAGCACCCCCTGGCGGCTGAGCCATCTGACAATTAATGCTTTCGGCCCTGACACCCCGACAAAAGCTCCCCCCCGGCCGTCGCGCCGCCTGACGAAAGCAGGCCTGGTAACCCGAGTCCCGACGCCCTTGTCTGGAGCTTCCGCTGACACACGCGCCAGCTCAGCACGCCTAGTCATCACCCGTCAGGTATAAATACCCCCATTCCTCTTACGGATGGGGGGTTGGAGAATTCCCCCATTATTCTGTTATTCACACACGAGAGCTAAGGTCTTCCATATCTTTGCTCTCCCACCTAAAGCTCGTCACGGGCGGCGGACACACAGAGAGTCCGACCGGCGTGTCTAGCCCCCCTTTTTTAAGCCCTATCACTGACTTAGGCATCGGAGGGGCTAAGGGTTGAACCCCAACCCAGCCCTTCTGACGAGTTGCTCGTGCTGCAGGAGAGCTCGCCCCTGGACCGGAGTCAGCTTCTGCCCCCTGCCGTCCAACCTTCCCTAGCTACTTCCGGCGAGATTCGACCCCGTGGGCATCACCGGCGACGGACCCGACTTCTTCACCTCACTAATCACTTGTAAAACAGCCTACCTAACCCCTCATTTCCATATAACCACCGTGCCCTTGGTTCCCCATAATACAAATTCATTGTACGCGAGTTCCACCTCGTAACAATTGGCGCCGTCTGTGGGAACGAAGGGTCACACCCATGTTAGACTCCATGCCAATTTCGCGGAACCCTGACCACGGCAAGGATCCCGTGGATCAGGAGCCGCTCTCTCTACAAATCACCCCGGCGTCCGACGCCCTTCCGGGCGTGCGCACCGAAACTGAACCTACTTCATCCCGCGTCTTCCTGAAAAACTTCGAGGCCGTCACTCAGGCCGGGGGAGGCTATCAGACAACCGGAACGGGGCCACCGCCCGGCCCCTTGGAGCCCCAGAACGTGAGGCGGAACCTCCGCCTTCAGTTCGAGGAGGAGGGAGAAAACGGGGGGCTCGCCGAGGAGATTGCAGCCCAGCAAAGGCTCCTGGAAGAGGAGATGGAGGTTGCGCAGCGGTGGAAGCGCCTGGGGGAGGCGGCCACGGCGCAAAGACGTTTGGACGAGGCGGCCGAGACCGCCCGGAGGGCCTACCAGGAAGAGGAGGCCGCCCGCCGCCAACTCCGCTTCATTGTCGCGGAACGCGAGAAGCTGAGGAGAGAAAACAGGAGTAACCAAGAGGTTCTTGAAGAGACGGCGACGGGCCGGCGGCCCGGGGGCGGACGGGACCCATTGCTGAACAGGTCCCCGCATGGAGGAGGCGACCCGCATCACCAGCACCACCCCTCCGATACCCTGCACGAGGAAGCCATTTGTCGGCAGCTACGCTTCCTCGCCGCCGAGCGCGAAAGGCTCCTCCGCGAGAATCAGGAACGGATGGAGGCCCGAGGAGAGTTGGCCGGGAGGCGCTAGCGCTGGGAGAGCCGTAGCCCACAACCCGTCGAGTCCTCGGCCCAGGAAAGGAGCCTCGCCAGGCGACCGTCGGGCTACTCCCCGGGGGCGGAGGACCGTCGTCGGCTGTGGCGCGATCGAAGCCGGACCCCCGAACGGCGGAGAGGGGAGGCCCCGGATCGCCCCACCTATCCGGAGGAGGCCACGCCGCTCGCACGGTGGATCACGGCCGCCCCAAGGCCCATAAGGTTCAAACCTCCTCACTTGGCCACATACAACGGGAGAGGCGACCCCCTCACGCACGTGCAACAATACCGGGGGGCGATGGAAGCCCAGGACGTGGATGAGGCGTTCCTATGCCGACATTTCTCCCAAAGCCTGAGGGACACCGCGTTGGACTGGTACTTCGGCTTGCCCGCGAGATCCGTCGGGAGCTTTGGCGAGCTGTCACACAAGTTCTGCCAAGAGTTCCGGGCCGGGCGGACGAAGAAGAAGCCTTTGGACTATCTCTGCACGATAGTCCAAGGAGAAGGGGAGAGAACGGGAAGATACCTCCGCCGCTTTCAGGAGGAAAGGCGGGCGGTGGTGACATGCGGCGATGAGGTGCTAATGCTGGCCTTCAAGGCGGGGTTGCGGACTCGGAGCCTCCACAAATCCCTGCTCCGGGACCCGCCGGCCGACTACGAAGCGCTGGTGGCAATGGCGGAAAGGCACGCATTGGCCGAAGAGACCCTCGGTGCAAAGGTCGTATACCCCCCGGCGAAACCATCCCAGGACGGACCCCGGCTTCACCCTCGGCCGAGGCAGGAAGAGAGGGGCCGAGGCCGCGATCAGATGGCCCTACCGCGGCGGGAGCCGCCCGAGCCTCGCCCACGAGATCGGCTTGGCCCGGCGCGCGAGTTCGCCCCGGCGCGGAAGACCCCCGGAGTCATCCCAAGACAAGAGGACCCCCCACCGGCGCAATACACGCGACTCAATGCCCCCATGATGGAGGTGCTGGCCGCGGCGACAAGGGCCGGGTTACTGCCGGAGCCTCCCCGGGAGATGAGGACGGACCCGGCGAGGAGGGACCCCCGGAGATACTGCCGTTATCACCGGGACCACGGTCACGACACCGACCATTGTTACTCCCTTAAAAGAGAGATCGAACGACTAATCCAGGCGGGTCACCTGGGGAACTTTGTCGCGGGAAGGCGGGTGGCGACAGGAGAGAGGGACCCCCCGGAGGAGGGGGGACGGGGTCCGCTGGTGGACCGCGATAAGGAGGAGCCCCGCCCCCCGAAGGCAGTCATGCGAATCGAGATGGTAACCGGAGGCCCAACCACGGTGGGACGGGCGCCCGCAATCCTGGAGGCCGAGGCCCGACCGGTGATGATGGCAGGCGCCGGCCGCCGACCGAAGCGAAGGAAGATACCCCGCCCCCCGATCACCTTTACCGGGGAGGACGGTCAGAAGGCATGGAGCCAGAGCAGTGACGCCCTCGTCATCGAGGCTCGGATTGGGGCGATTGACGTCGGCGGGCTCCTGATTGACACCGGTAGCTCTTGTGACATCCTGTTCCTGACGACGGTCGAGAAGATGGGGTGGGGCCGCGTAGACTTAGAGCCCTGTGTGGGCCCCGTCGCTAGCTTCACCGGCCACGCGATCCCCACCGAGGGAACGATCACCTTACCCATGACCCTGGGGGAGGAACCGATGGTCGTCACCAGGGAAACGCAATTTGTCGTCGTCAACGTCGCCTCGGCGTATAACGGAATCATAGGGCGTCCATATATGACGGCCATCGAGGCGCTCCCCAGCCTGTAACATCAGACGATGAAGTTCCGGACTCCGCGGGGGGTGGGACAGGTGCGGGGAGGACGGGAGGTGCCCGGTGACCACAGCCAGGCGCCACCCCTGCCCAGGAGCCCGAGGCGGCCCCTGACGGCTCTCGTCCCTGACGAGAGGGAGGACTTCTGCGACCAGCGGCCGACCCCGGCAGAGGAAGTGGAGGAGGTCCCAGTGGCCTCGGACGAGGAAAAAACCGTCTCCGTCGGGACGAAACTCCCGTCCGCATTGAAGACGGCCCTCGTTGCCTTGCTCCGAGAGAACGCGGACATATTCGCGTGGTCACCCGCAGACATGCCCGGGGTGGACCCGAGAGTAATCTCCCACAGGTTGAATGCGGACCCGGAAGCCCGACCTGTTCGACAGAAGAAGAGAAGTGCAGGGGGCGATAAGAAGAAGGCGGCCGAGGAAGAAGTAGAGCGACTCCTCGAGGCCAAATTTGTTCGGCCGGTGGACTACCCCGACTGGCTCGCCAACGTCGTTCTGGTGAAGAAGCCCGGTGGGAAGTGGCGCATGTGCGTTGACTTCACCGACCTCAACAAGGTATGCCCGAAGGACAGCTTCCCTCTACCCAGAATCGACCACTTGGTGGACCAGGCGTCCGGCTATGAGTTGTTGAGCTTCATGGACGCCTTCTCGGGATACAACCAGATACCGATGGCGGAGGAAGATGAGGAGAAGACCTCGTTTGTCACTGATAAAGGCACCTTCTGTTACACCAAGATGCCCTTCGGACTGAAGAACGCCGGGGCGACCTATCAACGAATGGTTGACCGAATATTCGGCCCTCAGGTGGGGCGAAACCTGGAGGTCTACATCGACGACATGCTGGTAAAGAGCGGAAGGGCTCCCGACCACCTCACAGACCTGCAGGAAACCTTCCAGAGGGTCCGCCAGTACAACCTGAGGCTAAACCCCGCGAAGTGTATCTTTGACGTGCAATCGGGAAAATTCCTGGGCTTCATGATAACGAAGCGGGGAATTGAGGTGAACCCCGACAAGGTGGCAGCCCTCATCGATATGACGGAGCCCCGGACGATCCGGGACTTGCAGCGACTGAATGGCCGGATCGCAGCTTTGGGGCGATTCCTGTCGAAATCGGCGGAGAAATCACTCCCTTTCTTCAGGGTCTTGCGCACAGCCTTGGGCGAAGCTAAAGATCAAAGGAAGGTGATCCCGTGGGATGACGACTGTGCCCGGGCGTTCGCGGAACTGAGAGCATACCTACAGAGCCCACCGCTCCTCGCGCG
Organism: Scilla litardierei; assembly: GCA_030789695.1. NCBI lineage: Eukaryota > Viridiplantae > Streptophyta > Magnoliopsida > Asparagales > Asparagaceae > Scilla > Scilla litardierei. Next base: position 160,052,305 of record CM061136.1, read on the forward strand.
GCCGTAGGAGGGCGAACCCCTGGGATTGTACCTGGCGACTACCGAGGGGGCCATTAGCTCCGTCCTGATCAAGGAGGAAGGAGGAGTGCAACGCCCCGTTTACTATGCCAGCCGGATCCTCCGGGAGGCGGAGACTCGTTACAGCCCTATCGAGAAAGCCGCCTACTGCCTAGTCACCACGGCCCGGAAGCTCCGACCCTACTTCCAGGCCCACCCCGTAATCGTCCACACCGACATGCCCCTCGAAAAGAACTTGAAAAGGCTGGAGCGGTCGGGGAGGATGCTCAATTGGAGTGTCGAGCTCAGCGAGTTCGACATAACGTACAAAACCCGGACGGCAATCAAGGCCCAAGCGCTGGCCGACTTCGTGGTGGAATGCACAACGGAGATCCCGCCGGGGGACCGGACGGAGCTCCCATCGGTGACCACGTCCTCGCGGAGGGTCGAGGTGGGTGAACCCTCAGCACCCTCCCCGACGACAGCGGGCGAATTATGGACCATCCACGTCGACGGCTCCGCAACAGGCTCTGGGACAGGAGCAGGTATAGTCATTCAAACCCCGGATGGATGCTCGCTGGAGTACGCCCTGCGCTTCAGCTTCCCGGCCACCAACAATGTCGCGGAATACGAAGCAGCGGTTAACGGGTTAAAGCTCGCTAGGGCGGTGGAGGCGACGAACGTGTTGCTCCTGAGTGACTCCCGCCTCGTCATCCAACAGATCCTGGGGGGCTTCGAAGCCCGAGAGGAAACAATGAAGCGATACCTAACTCGCATCCAGATCGAACTCCGAAAGTTCAAGAAAGCGGACGTCCAACACCTACCCCGCTCCAGCAACCTCCGCGCGGATGCCCTGTCTAAGCTGGCTTCCTCCTCGGCGGCCGAGATCGGGAAGGCAATCTACGTGGAAAGCCTGGCGACGCCAACCATCGACGAGGGAGAACTGATGTGCGCGGGCACGAGGACGTCGTGGATGACCCCCATAATGAAGTACCTAGAGACGGGCGAGCTACCCGAGGAACGGATGCTGGCAAAACAGGTGGAAAGGCGGGCCCTTTCATTCGTACTTCTCGACGGAGTGCTGTACCGCCGCCGTCGAGCCAATTTCGACGTCCTGCCCTACCTGAAATGCTTGGGCCCGGAGCGGGCTGAGCAAGTCATCCGTGAGGTGCATGAGGGCTTTTGCGGAAACCACCATGGCGGGCGCACCATCGCCCACAAAGTAATGCGCCAAGGATACTACTGGCCGACGATGATCCGGTATGCGGTACAATACGTCAAGAAATGCGAGGCATGCCAGAAGTTCTGTCGGCGGACGACTGCACCCCCGGCCAACCTTATGCCCATCTTGAGCCCGATCCCCTTCGCCAAGTGGGGGCTCGACATCCTGGGGCCATTCCCAAAGGCCTCCGGAGGAAGGAAGTATCTAGTCGTCGCCGTGGACTACTTCACAAAATGGGTGGAGGCAGAGCCGCTGGCGCGAATCGCGTGGACAGACATGAAGGGCTTCATTTGGCAGTCCATCATATGCCGCTTCGGGATTCCCCGCTCCATTGTCACGGATAATGGAAAGCAGTTCGATTGCGAAGGCTTCCGCGACTTCTGCTCGGGCTGGGGGATCAAACTCCAATTCGCGTCAGTCGCCCACCCACAGTGCAACGGAATGGCGGAGGCCACGAATAAATGCATCCTGAACCCGATGAAGAAGAAGGTGGACGCCGCTCTTGGGGCTTGGGTCGACGAGCTGCCGGGGATCCTGTGGTCTTATCGTACCACCCACAAGGCCTCGACAGGGGAAAGCCCCTTCATGCTAGCATACGGATCGGAGGCGGTCGTTCCCGTGGAAATCGGCGAGGAGACACTCCGGCTAAAGCTCTTCGACGAAGAAACCAACGGAGAAGGACTCGGTCTCAGTTTGGAGTTGATAGACGAGGTGCGGGACCGGGCCTTGACTAGCCTCGTCAAGCACGGTCAGAGGATGGCGCGGTATTACGACTCCCGGGTGAAACCGCGGACCTTCAGGATCGGTGACCTGGTCCTCCGAGATGCCACCTTCCGCCCCGAGACTGCAAAGCGGGGAAAGCTAGCCGCTAGATGGGAAGGACCCTACACGGTCATCGACATTGTCGGGCCGGCCACGTACATCCTGGCTACCCCCGAAGGGAGCGAACTGGCCCACCCTTGGAACGCAAAACATCTGCTAAAATTCTACCAATAGTTGTGAGTTTTCCTTTTCTTATACGCAGTGTACATATCCATCCGTTCTTCCCAATATGGTTATTCCTGCACAAGTTTTGCAGTTTCGACAAAACTCCGAACCTCTGGGGCAGGGCCAACCCTAGCCACCCAAACCAGAGAAGGGCACGGGCCGGGCTACGCGCCCGCTCCCCCCTCCAGACCTCTGGGGCAGGGCCAACCCTAGCCACCCAAACCAGAGAAGGGCACGGGCCGGGCTACGCGCCCGCTCCCCCCTCCAGACCTCTGGGGCAGGGCCAACCCTAGCCACCCAAACCAGAGAAGGGCACGGGCCGGGCTACGCGCCCGCTCCCCCCTCCAGACCTCTGGGGCAGGGCCAACCCTAGCCACCCAAACCAGAGAAGGGCACGGGCCGGGCTACGCGCCCGCTCCCCCCCTCCAGACCTCTGGGGCAGGGCCAACCCTAGCCACCCAAACCAGAGAATGGCACGGGTCGGGCTACGCGCCCGCTCCCCCCTCCAGACCTCTGGAGCAGGGCCAACCCTAGCCACCCAAACCAGAGAAGGGCACGGGCCGGGCTACGCGCCCGCTCCCCCCCTCCAGACCTCTGGGGCAGGGCCAACCCTAGCCACCCAAACCAGAGAAGGGCACGGGCCGGGCTACGCGCCCGCTCCCCCCTCCAGACCTCTGGGGCAGGGCCAACCCTAGCCACCCAAACCAGAGAAGGGCACGGGCCGGGCTACGCGCCCGCTCCCCCCTCCAGACCTCTGGGGCAGGGCCAACCCTAGCCACCCAAACCAGAGAAGGGCACGGGCCGGGCTACGCGCCCGCTCCCCCCCTCCAGACCTCTGGGGCAGGGCCAACCCTAGCCACCCAGACCAGAGAAGGGCACGGGCCGGGCTACGCGCCCGCGCCCCCCCTCCAGACCTCTGGGGCAGGGCCAACCCTAGCCATCCAAACCAGAGAAGGGCACGGGCCGGGCTACGCGCTCGCTCCCCCCCTCCAGACCTCTGGGGCAGGGCCAACCCTAGCCACCCAAACCAGAGAAGGGCACAGGCCGGGCTACGCGCCCGCTCCCCCCTTCCAGACCTCTGGGGCAGGGCCAACCCTAGCCACCCAAACCAGAGAAGGGCACGGGCCGGGCTACGCGCCCGCTCCCCCCCTCCAGACCTCTGGGGCAGGGCCAACCCTAGCCACCCAAACCAGAGAAGGGCACGGGCCGGGCTACGCGCCCGCTCCCCCCCTCCAGACCTCTGGGGCAGTGCCAACCCTAGCCACCCAAACCAGAGAAGGGCACGGGCCGGGCTACGCGCCCGCCCGAGAGGGGCCCGGGCCCGTGGACCTCGAAAAAATTAAAAACAGGGGCACGCGCACCGGGACGAAACAACGCCTGTTCCCGAGTAGGCGGCCCCGATGTGACTCGACAAAGCGAAAGGCCGCTCGAGAAACACGCCACCATTAATAATTCGCTCCAAAAGAGGACCCGTGAGAGCCACCTGGCAAAGACGGTTTCCTACGGGCATGAATTCGAGGAGCCCATTAATGGTGCCAACTCATCGCAATAACTAGAGGAGAAACCGTCAGCGAGATCTCCCTATAAAGACACCACTCCTCCTCCAGAAAATAAGAGAACCGGCAGACATGAGAAACCGCCACTTGATCCCCCCACCCACCGGGAAACGGGTCAAGATACAACGCCCTAACAAAAGAGAGGTCACTGGCCATCAATGGTTCCCGCCGCCCAGGGCAGCGATGCCTGCATCTCCAGCACTGTCAACCGGATAGTCCACTTACAAACGGATCGTCAACCGGATATTCCACTTACACAAGGGAAATCCACCTTTCACGCCTCCGTCCCCTGAGCAAGGACGAGTCGGAGAAAGAATGGCATCCGTTCAAAGCCAACTGGGCGGGCGAAAGCCCCCAGCGCCAGCCCGGCCTCCCCGCCCTCGACCTCCGACCGAGGACCTCGGAAAGACTGCATCCCCGACGAGCCCAAACGGCGAGTCCTGGCATGTCAGCTCGCCCATGCACCATCGGGCGCCGAACCCCACTCTCAAACCGAAGCAGCAAGACACAGGGCGGCGGGGGACGGCCCTATGCTCAGGAACCTCCCCAAGGAGCAAGCCGCAGCAAGACGGCTTCCCTCCTCGGCGCCTCTTCCTGACCGAGGAAAACCCTTTCCACGGAGAGAGATGACGAAGCAACGGAGGGAAGGTGGCACGATCGCCAAAGAGACCTTGCAACACTTCAGCACGGAAGGCGGCCATTCTCCTCCACGCCGGGCTCTATTCAAGTTACGAAGGGCCCACCCGGCCCACAACGACAACCCGATCCGGAGGTCATTAAACCACGGGCGAGGACAGCTCTATGGCTCCCCCCCAGCCGGGTCGGACCCCACAACGAGCGATAAACTAAGAACTCCTGTACAAGCTGTAGATCAGCCTTTACAAACCTAAATAAAATGTTCTTCTTTATACGCTCAGATTTTTCGGAGAACACCATAGCGGATAGCCATCCCCCCGCCAAGCTCTGGGTTAGCAACGCACTACACCCTTCGTTCCTAACTGGCATAGGACTTCCGGGAAATCAACGCCTACAACACGAGCCCCGCTCACTAAAAGTCACCGACACCTTTCCCTCCAGGGGGAAAGAGATGCACTGAAACCCGCCCCGCGTAACAGGGTCGACCCGAGATCAAATAACGATAGGACAGCGTGAATCGCCGCTAACCACTCCGCCGACCCCCCACCCCGCCTAAAAGCAACACAAGCCTACAACATCCCCTTCCCCCAGACCTCGCGATCTCGGACACGGGAATGTTGGGGGCATGATTGGTAATTGCGTAACCTCCGCAAGATGCCAAAACAACATGACCCGGAATGGACCGGTCCCAAAGGCAGAGGCCGCAGACCGGTCCCGAGGCAGAGGCCGCGAAGTACGCGCCTAGTCCTGAAAAGGCAGTGCCCTGTCTCGTCAGAACAGTGCCGCGATGCGACTCAACATAACGAAAGGCCCCTCGGTCGACACGCCGTCAGCAGTAACACGATCCCCGAGAGGCCATAGTGCCGGATACCGCCGGGGAAAAGCGATTCCCAAAGCACGTGATTCCGCGGAGCCCCTTAGAAACGCTAATCCCCCGCATTACTCAAGAGAAACCCTTCCGCAGAACCTCGCTATAAATACCCCCCCTCCATAGGCCAGGAAAAAGGAAAAAAAGAGAGATGCAGGGGATTCCCATACCCTCACTCCGGGCACAAAACGGCCCCAAATGCCCCACCACCTCCAATTGGATATTCCCCTTACACATGGGAGGCACCGCCCTCCAGCTTTCCTCCTGCTTGTTACTATATCAAAAGGCGGGTCCCGATAGCTGGCCGCGGGCCGCAACACCCTAATTAACGCCGCCACCTTCTGCGATCCCCACAGGGTGCCGGGGAAGGAAAGACCCCTCAACGGCTCGCCCAGCGGCGCCACCACCGCCACCTCGTCCTCAGCCACCCAGGAGTTCCCCCTCGGTGTGCGGGGTCCCCGGCAAGGCTGCGCAACCCCCCAGCACGGCGACAGCAAGGCAAAACACGAGGAAGCAAAGAAGGAGAAAAGGAGAGGATCCCCTCCTGCGACCGTGGGTCAGCTCCTCGGCTCGCCCCTGGACAGCGGCGGTAAGAATTCAGTAATCGACATACGGGAAGACCGCCCTGACGCAGGGATCTGCTCCTCCTGGCAAAACGAACAACAAATGTGGACCACACTCCGTCCCACACATCCTCTCCTAAGTCTTGTAAATATCGCCGAGATTTCCGATAAAGATTGGTGCATAATACTTCCCCTTTTTCTTTTTTTTCTTTTTTCTTTTTTTTCGAACAACGCCCCGCTTAGCTCAGAGTCAGGGAGAGACTTCGTGACCCCGCTATAGCGGGACACATCCCGCGGGGCCGGCGTCACCCCCCGGAGCCGAGATCCAGGTCTGAATCCCAAGTAAAAGGTAGTATCACGGTAACGTTACGCCATCCGAGCCGAACCGGGCTTCCGCTTCGCACTCGAATGCCGGGGGCAATTGTTACGACCTAAAGATCATGGGAGCCCGGCTCCCGCCCGGATCCGCTAACATATCCCATTAACTCGCCCTGTCACAAAGGGGCCGCCGCCCCGAAAATCCGGGGCATCATGGAGACAGGCGCGCCTGGCAACGTTCCCCGAACCGGTCGAGGCGAACAGCCGCAGCCGGCCGAGGCGAACAACCGCATTCGGCCGGGGCGAACGACCGCAGCCGCCCGACCCGCCGAGATAGCGCGCTTGGTGACGTTGGGGCAGCTAGGCCAGGCCTGCTGACCGGCGTGGACGTATCCCTCCGCACCAGCGGGCCGGGCCCCTAGGCCAATCGGGACGGCCCGCCCGACTCCCGCGAACCACGACGCCTTGGGTGACACCGCCCGGCCTTTAGCTCGTCGCTAGCGACAAACGGCCAAGGATAAGGACACGACTGACACATACGTCACCCGACCGTCTGACAAAGCACCCCCTGGCGGCTGAGCCATCTGACAATTAATGCTTTCGGCCCTGACACCCCGACAAAAGCTCCCCCCCGGCCGTCGCGCCGCCTGACGAAAGCAGGCCTGGTAACCCGAGTCCCGACGCCCTTGTCTGGAGCTTCCGCTGACACACGCGCCAGCTCAGCACGCCTAGTCATCACCCGTCAGGTATAAATACCCCCATTCCTCTTACGGATGGGGGGTTGGAGAATTCCCCCATTATTCTGTTATTCACACACGAGAGCTAAGGTCTTCCATATCTTTGCTCTCCCACCTAAAGCTCGTCACGGGCGGCGGACACACAGAGAGTCCGACCGGCGTGTCTAGCCCCCCTTTTTTAAGCCCTATCACTGACTTAGGCATCGGAGGGGCTAAGGGTTGAACCCCAACCCAGCCCTTCTGACGAGTTGCTCGTGCTGCAGGAGAGCTCGCCCCTGGACCGGAGTCAGCTTCAGCCCCCTGCCGTCCAACCTTCCCTAGCTACTTCCGGCGAGATTCGACCCCGTGGGCATCACCGGCGACGGACCCGACTTCTTCACCTCACTAATCACTTGTAAAACAGCCTACCTAACCCCTCATTTCCATATAACCACCGTGCCCTTGGTTCCCCATAATACAAATTCATTGTACGCGAGTTCCACCTCGTAACAGTCTTCATGGACGATTTTTCTGTATATGGTGGCTAGTTTGATTCATGTTTGGCCAATCTTACTAAAGTTCTTAAAAGATGCCAACAAAATAATCTTACTCTTAACTGGGAGAAATGCCATTTTATGGTCACTGAGGGGATAGTCCTTGGGCATCTTGTTTCATCTATAAGGGGATTGAGGTTGATAAGGCGAAAATTGAGGTAATTGAAAAACTTCCCCTCCTATTAATGTCAAGGGCATTAGGGGATTTCTTGGTCATGCAGGATTTTATCGCCGCTTTATCAAGGATTTTGCCCTAATAGCCCGTCCTCTTACCGCTTTACTCGCTAAAGATGTTCCATTTGTCTTTTCAGGAGATTGTTTGCAAACTTTCAATACAATGAAGGAAGCCCTCATTTCCGCCCCAATCATACAACCGTCGGACTGGAATCTTCCTTTCGAGCTTATGTGCGACGCAAGTGACCAAGCAATCGGAGCGGTACTAGGACAAATGAAGGACAAAAAGCTTCATGCAATATTTTATACAAGCAAAACTCTGGACGAGGCACAAAGTAATTACACTACCACTGAAAAGGAGCTCTTGGCAGTTGTCTACTCCATTGAGAAGTTTCGCTCCTACCTCCTTGGATCCAAAGTGATTGTGCACACCGATCATGCGACATTGAAGTATCTATTGAGCAAGAAGGAAGCCAAGCCAAGACTAATAAGATGGATACTAATATTGCAAGAATTTGACTTAGAAATCAGAGACAAGAAGGGCACAGACAACGTTGTGGCGGATCACTTGTCTAGGATTATTCGTGACGAAAGGGATGATAGCCTGCCGATTGATGACACTTTTGCTGACGAGAAGTTATTCGCCATTAGACCCGGAGAAGTGTCTTGGTATGCAGATTATGTGAACTATTTAGCTTGCGGGATAACGCCGTGTGGGATGGCTACTCAATAGAAAATGAGGTTCATGCACGAAGTCCGAAACTATTTCTGGGAAGACTCGTATCTCTTCAAGATATGCAAGGATGGTATTATACGGAGGTGTGTTTCAAAGGAAGAGGCCACATCTATCATTTCACATTGCCATGATATGCCTTGTGGGGGACATCGCGCCGCCTCTAAAACCACAGCGAAGATATTGCAGTGCGGGTTCTTTTGGCCGACCATGTTCAAAGACACTCATGACTTCGTCAAGTATTGCGATAGATGCCAACGGACGGGGAACATTTCCAGACGGAACGAGATGCCAATGAAACCCATTTTGGAAATTGAGCTATTTGATTGTTGGGGAGTGGACTTCATGTGCCCTTTTCCATCAAGTAAAGGAAACAAGTATATTCTATTGGCCGTTGACTACGTCTCGAAATGGGTAGAGGCCATCGCAACCCCAACCAATGATGCTAGGGTGGTATCTGAATTCTTCAAGCAAAATATATGCCTGCGCTTTGGAGTGCCACGAACGTTGATAAGCGATGGGGGAAGCCACTTCATTGAAAGCAAGTTTGAAGCCATGTTAAAGAAGTATGGGGTGAATCATAGGATCGGTATGGCATACCACCCTCAGACGAGTGGACAAGTGGAAGGGTCAAACCGCGAAATTAAGCAAATTCTAGAGAAGACCGTCGATAGATCTAGGAAAGATTGGTCAATGAAATTGAATGATGCACTATGGGCATATCGCACGGCATTTCGAACTCCAATTGGCACCACCCCATACCGGCTAGTTTATGGGAAAGCATGTCATTTGCCGGTAGAGTTGGAACATCGCGCCCAAGACTCTAAATTATGACAACAAGAGCACGGCATTACGACGACTCCTAGACATCAATGAGCTTGACGAGATTAGAAGGGATGCATATGAGAGCTCTAGGATTTACAAGGAAAGAACAAGAATTTTCCATGACGCGCGCATCACCGTAACAGACTTCAAGGTCGGAGACAAAGTCCTATTATTCAATTCTAGACTCCGACTCTTTCCCGGAAAGCTAAAGTCACGATGGTCGGGACATTTTACCATTAGGCACATACAACCGGGAGGAGCCTTCGAGTTAGAGGGAAAAGACGATGTCACCTTTAAGGTAAATGGACAAAGGCTCAAGCGCTATTCAGAAGGAGTCCCCTCCAGGGAAGTAAGTAGCATACACCTAATGAAGGGTTGGTCCCAAGATCTTTCGTACCTCCTCGACGAGGTGATTGATGACGCCATGCCATATGCTATCGGAGCCAATCACAATGACGGCCTCGAAGAGGGCCAATCTTCTAAAGATGGAGAGATGATGGGAGACCCGCCGGACCCTCTTACGGACGAGGAGAAAGACGACGCTGATGTCGTCAAGATTAGAGAGCTATGCAAGCTCTCTACGGTGAAGAACATGAAGAAAGCTCCACCAGACAAGAAATTATCACCGACGGCAAAGAAAAAGGATGTTGAAAACTCAAGCTTGAGGGACTCATCCCCCACTACTATCCATGATGAAGGGGAGCCGAGGAATGCCGAAATAAATCAACAACTCAACCCAAGCGGCCTTCCGGCAAGTTTGACACGTGCATCTCACATGCGCAGAACATCGAGCTTTAAACACGTATCTTAAGGGGTCGAGCTCAAGACCTTAAACGAGCGCTTGTCGGAAGGCAACCCGACGGTTTTATCTCATTTTTAGTTGAATTTATCTTTTTATTTTTGTTTTAGATCTTTGTTAGTGTTTAAAGTCAAGAGTCGAAGAAAAACCTGACAACGGGCAATATTTTTCACTGCATGAGATGGAGAATAAGGAACCATTTGAATGGAGGACGACCATGGCAAAGGAGAGCACTCCAGGAATGCGCTCAGGCGTCCGGAGAAGGAAGAAACTGACGGGGAGAAGAAAATCAGAAAGTGGAGCAAAAACAGAGAGTTGGAGCTGAAATTAGCAGCCCACTCGGCCGAGTGAAGACTCTACTCGGCCGAGTAGAGTACTGACCAGGGAAGATTCGAAAAACCACTCTCTGTCATTTATATGCCACTCGGTCGAGTACTTTGTCACTCGACCGAGTGAATCAGACACTTTCAGCACTTGAAAAACACTGAGTGGCCTGGCCACTCGGCCGAGTGGCCATTGTCTACTCGCTCGAGTGGGAAGTTCTGCTCGGCCGAGTCGGTACTTTCACGAATAATTTTCGAAAACTTTTAAACTGAGCCACTCGGCCGTGTGGACGCGTCACTCGGCCGAGTGACTTATCCTATAAATTCGAAAAACCCACGGCTCAAATCTCGAAGTCTCAAAATTTCCCAATTTCATCCCGAGCTCTCCCCCGTTCGCCCGAATCGCCCTTTCGATCGCCTGAGCCGTCCCGACCCTCCGCCCGAGTCGACAACCCCGCGCCGCCGCCCCGCCCTCCGACCGCCGCCGGCGCCGCCGCCCCCTAGCCGCCGATCATCCCACATTTCGCCCAATTTTCCCCATTCTCTTCATTTCTCCATTTCGTAAGCCCCACTCAACCCCAAATTGAAATCAAACTTTATATATATCTATTACTCTTGATTTTACCCCAAATTAAGTGATATTCATTGCTAATTTGATAATTTGTGTTTCAGGATAGCTTGGGGGAGAATCAGGGGCTGATTTGGAGCTTCTCAGAGGAGGCGTTTCTCCACACACATCCATTGCTTGCACTCACGTCGTGTTTGGGTACATTCGCTCCTTTTATATACCACTTCGCATTGGGTAGGCACGTTTCACGGCTCACATGCCACCACGCACTAGGTCACGCTCGCGGGCGCCCGCCACGAAGCGGAAGAGGACCAGCGAGCCGGGCTCCTCTTCCGCTAGAGCGGACTCCCCGCCACCTAGCCCGCCACCACCCACACTTCCGCCTCCTACCGCACACATTCCACCACCACCGGCACATCCCGTCCCCGCTTCGACACGATGTGGATCACTTTCCGAGCCGATGCACAGCACGTCCAATTTGAGAGGATCTCCCATCGGTCGATTGTACCCTCTAGGTTCGCGCACATTGCAGACTTTAAGCGCCTAGGGGTATTTGAGGACATACTCCAGTTGGACAACGTGTGGTGGCGTGACTTTTTGTCTGTGTCGACGGACACCTACATCCGTCCGACACTAGATGTCCTTAGTTCCATCCGTAGGACTCCAGGGGGTTGCTCATTTAGATTGATGGATCGTGAGTGCAAGATTACCCTCGACATGCTCCGAGCTTATTTTCAGTGGCCCCTGTCCCGGACACCTCTCGCGCTTATGGACCCACGCACATCCCCCCGCCGTCATTTGATACTCACGCCTTCTGGACACTCATCACGGGATCACCTTTAGCCTTTGACCCTAGTTGGGCCAAGGCCTCCTCTATAGTCCACATATGCCTCCGCATTGCTCAGTGCCTTATGGCGACCACTTTTTTAGCGAGGTATGAGCCTGGGACTATGTCTACGCCCGAGCTTTACATGCTCTATGCGATGACTAGAGCGAGAGCCTTCGAGGCAGGTGGAGACGTCTTACTCCCGGCTATTCAGATTGACATAGCTAGTTGGTACTTAGACCGTATCATTATCTCTGTCAGCGCTAGGACGCCTATCTGTTGCGATGGTCTGATTACTCTTCTAGCTCCCATGTGCGCAGTAGACCTCCCAGCTGGTTTGCTACAACCCCCGGGCCCCACTTCTCTTTCCATTGATGTTATGGCCCGCATGAGGATGTTGCATCCTCATGGTCAGCACCACTGGGTTTGGCTGCACGGTCCGTTTGGCGCAGATTACATGGTGCTTCCGAGCCCCGCTCGGACCCACATTGGACATGCAGGAGGGGTGTGGAGACCAGAGATGGATCTCCTCATCCCAGCTGCGTACGTGCTAGAGCCTGAGGGCGCTCAGCCGGAGCCCTACCCTTTGGACCCCGAGATCCCGATTCCTCAGCCTGCAACTGATTTGACCGCTCCTCCCGACACCTCTGTCCACACTTCTGTCAGTGTCGGGAGCACACTTGCTGAGTCCACCACCACCACCTCTGTGCCGCTGGCCATTGATCCCATTTCATATGTGAGTTTTGAGAGCGCCACCACCACTATTCTTGATAGAGACGAGCCTTCCCTTGTATCCGCAGCCGAGACCCTGTCCACTCTATATTTCTCGACCCCTGGGGAGTCATTTCCTGTAGATCTCACGACCTCCACAGTCGTCGACACTACCGTCTCTGCTGCAGCTGTCTTCACCTAGAGTGTCGTGACGTCTGTCCCCATTTCTGTGTCAGCGACCTCTCTGTCCTCCTCGCCCTCTGTCACCGCTTCAGCTTCTACCGCTGCTCACACTTCTGAGAGCATTCCTACGTCTCAGTCTCCCACAAAGGCTGAGCGTCTTTTAGTGAGCACAGCACCACAGCCTCCCCCCGTAGTGGCACCACTTGTCTACGGTAGCCGTGTTCGACAGCCCTGATCCCCACCTGTTCGACTCTCTGCTCCACCTCCTCCTGACACCCTAGTTCAGCATCTGCGTGCTCTAGAGGGGGCAGTTAGTGGGTTTAGAGGAGATTTTCGGGCTCTGGCCGCTACTGTTAGTTCTGTGCAGTCTCGCGTCACTTTACTCCCTGGTATTCAGGTTATCCTGAACCAGATTCTTGCGCGACTGCCACAGCCTCCTTCACCTGCCACTACTCGTCCCATTCCACAGCAGCCACCGCCACCACCTCCCCCACCACAGGACGGTGCTGGTGCGCCACCATCCGCTTAGGCACACATTAGATGCCTCCCATACTTTTGCCACTGTCGTGATTGATATCATTTTTCCTGCTGATTTTGCGCACCTGCCTCCCCACACATTTTGGTCACATTTTGCTCATATATATATATATATATATATATATATATATATATATATATATATATATATATATATATATATATATATATATCATCCTGGGAGAGGGTAGGTATTTTTGGGACCCTTACATTGCACCATCTTGATCTCTGCACGCTTCACATGCATATCCATCTCATTTTCTTTCATTTTTCATCTTTTATCATGCATGCATCCTCGCCTACCCCACCCATATCATATCTCTCCTTGTGCCACACTTAGCATATTGAGGACACTGTGCAGTTTAGCTTGGGGGGGTGAGTGTCTCACACACTTTTCATTTTCTTCATTTTTACTTTTATTTTTTCACCTTTCTTTATTTTACACTTATTTTCACCCACTTTTTCACGGTTTTTTCTCATGCATCACGTTTTCTTATTTTTGTGTGTGCTGCATATGTATGGTAGTTCTTATTTCTCTTTATCCTTATTTTTTTGTCCTTTTTGCTAGAGATGAATTTTCTGTGATGACGACGACGTGGAATTAGCTTACCTCTATATGCATATTATCTTGGCATGCCATCGTTTTTATTTCAGATATCATATGCTATACTTTGCTATGCATTCGAGAATAGCAACCTGCACCTTCATTATATGAAAGTGAATGAAATTCTATCATTCGCTGAGTCTGATGATTTATATTGTATACTTTTCATAGAAAACACACCAAGATTCACGCATTGATTGCTTAGATTTGGAGTACTGCTTTACTTGTCTGCTATCACTTCTTATTGCATGAAAACTGTACGCTTACTTTTAGGTTGATTGAATGTATGTCATTTTGATATAACTGGATTAGTTTACTTTATGGAATCAAACTGAGTAGATTACATTGCCCTGCTGAAAGTTGTCGTGCACATTCTAAAGAGTGAACTGAGCGTTGCATATTTATTTCTCCACATACATTGAACATCATTTCTATACTTAAAATCGTTGGTGAATCTCCCTTTAGCGAATCATATATTGGCATCTTCTCCTTCCTATAAAATCCAAGCTCCTTACACCGAAATCAAAAGAAAAAATACATGCATATCTCTCTATCTTTGATTGGGATTGTTATTGTGTATATAAAAAAAGAGAAAAAAAGAGAAAGGAGAAAAAGAAAAACAAAAAGAAGTTCATATGTATATACACGATCCCAATTCTTTCTTTGTTTCCTTTCTTTCATCTTTTATTTTTTTTCTTGGAGCTTCAAAAAAATGGGAAAAGTTGTATAGTTTTATTTGATGCCGCCACGCTTATAGACAAGCTTGGGGGAGAGGATCCAATGATGTGTGAGAGAGTGGCTGCTTGTTTGTGCATGACGACCTAAGCTTGGTAATTTTATATACTCAGGGAGATTACTAGGAGTATTACGAAGTCCAGGAATTGAAATTTGGTACGCATTTCATGAACACCATTCCTTTCTATTCTTATTGCTTCATATTGTGTGATACCTCTTATACTCCAAATAAAAAGCGATCAATTGAAAAGTGTGTGATATATGATTATGTATACTACTTTAGATGCGTCAGACGATGCTAATTCTAGAAAGATTTCATGTTTCATATCGTTTTGATATTCTTGGGTTTCTATATCGAATGCATATATATATATATATATATATATATATATATATATATATATATATATATATATATATATATATATATATATATATATATGAGGAGGGATCAAATGACCCCCAAAATAACCCCCAAAAATGACCCCCTACCAATAATCCTATGCCCCCCATTTTTTCGGAAGATCCGAACCGTTCATCTTGATCTCCA